>JARFOD010034158.1:0-10495 GCA_031763545.1 Mopalia muscosa
GGTTTGAGTCCGCCTTTCGACCATCAGGTATATGAGCGAGTCACATGTTGTGGCTCCGGCAATCGCGGGGGTGGTTTTAAAGAGGTTTTCCCCCGGTTTTCCACCGTATAATATGACCGTGTGAAGTTGACAATCCGTGGTCATATAAGTGAAATACCCTTGAGTACGACCGTAAACCCCAATCAAACAAACAAACAAACAAACAAATCAATGTAGGAGAAATACACGAATTGGAGACGGTAAACTCAGTAGCTATTATAGACCGAGAAGATGAAATATGCATGTGAGTCTCTTTAGTCACAGCAAGAAGGTATCTAGATGCTGGTGACATTTTAGGCTGGCACGCAGCCATATGTGAGTGAAATAACCTTTAGTATGGCGTGATACGGAAATGGACCGATTTCTCTAATACCCTTAACATGGTATACATCGGATAATACAGGCCGAACACTTCACCTTTACGTCTTTCAACCACATACTATCGTGTTTCTCTTAATGACATTTAGACGGAGATGATGAAATTAGCCCGGGGATCTCCTTAGTCACAACAAGAATGTCTTTGGCGGATTAACTTATCAGGAACCGCTTAACTAGTTTCATATCTCACATCATTGTTTTATATCGGATTTAAATTCTATAAATAGCACCATTATTCTCTAATGGGGCACATCGACTTTGGCTATAAACATCGTCAAGGACATGCGAACTCAACGCTTTCTTCCTCTCGTGTCGACGCTGTTCATGTTCGAATCCCCCCCAGAGACCTCACTCGAGATGAGATGGTTGTATTTTTTGCGGCGGTGGGAGTGAGTTTCCTTTTGCCCTTGTGCACTCGGGGAGGAGAGGCAACAAAAAATCGATATGTAGTTATCTTTGAGTCTGTGTCTATTTGTTGTCATCTCCTGTCTTTGCTTGTTGTCAGTGACGTCGATGGTTGTTGTCTTCACCGATTGGACTGGCACGCCATTGTGTGAGTGAAATAACCTTAATTACGACATAAAACCTCAATCGATTAATCAAACACAAATATATAAGCTTGTATGTGCTGGATATTTAACCCTGAGTTATACAACTTTACGTTAGCTCCCTTTGCGCATGAATGCACTACAGCTGTCTGTTAAAGTGATAATAATCCGGGAAATGGCGTAATTAAAGTAATTTAATAAATGTGTGAACTGCCGTATGTTATGTCTGAAATGATGAAAGTGGAAAATGCGTTGCACACTCACTCTTAAATAAGAAGAAACAAGCAAAGCGGAACAAATGAAGCAGGCGGTTTAACAATAAAGTTTACCCATGCCCTCGGTTTAATGCCTCCAAGGGTCCTTAATAATATTGTGTGTTTATCAGACGTTATCAAGCTGGGTGGCTTTTTTAAAGCAGCATTGTTCTTTCTTATGATTTTGGATCAAGTATATATCGCGTCCAATTTTACACGACATGTGACAACGGTTTGTTTACATGATTAGGTTTTTAAATACAGTGGAAAACCTGGATGAAACCTTTTTAAAAAACACCCAACGATTACCAGAGCCTCAAGTATAAGAGTGAATCACACGATGTGGTTTTTACCAGGTTTCCTCCCAGTCCGGCTTCCACCGTAGTTTAACCAGTGACTGAAAAGATTGATTGATTGATTGATTGATTGATTGAATGTGTTTTATGCTTGGTGTTTCTGGAATAGGGTATTTCACTTATATGATGGTGGGATATTCCAACAATAATGGACACTACAATCAAGATGTGAAGCGTACCCATAATGTTGGAAAGTTCATTTTCGTCCAGCGCTAATTAAAGACAATATTGCTTCTCTTCAAACATACTGCGCTTAGACAGAGGGCGGAACTTAAAAGAAAGATAATTGGATTGATTACATGTAATACCAGGTTAAGATGGCTTAAGTGTATGTAGTTTTTGATTTGTAATAGGTAAAAAATCGTGAGCAAGAAACATTGATTGGTTTATTAGTTTTCAACGGACTGCTAAGTTAAGGCAGCATGACTTCTTGCTAACACACTACCCTTATAGCGAATGACTGGGTTTTGAATAAGAGATTAATTAAGAGTCGGTTTAATTTTATTTATTTTTTTGTTTATAATGTAAGGTACCAAATTAAGGCTTTTGTATTTTAAGAGATGGTGTGGCTAAGTTGTGTGGCAAAGAATTGATGCGTACTTCATATGGAACCGTTTTAGTCTCTTAATTATTAAGCCACACACCACGCGCATGATGGAAACCTCACAAACACCCCACGTCCACCCTCCCCATCCCCTTCCTTGATCATGTGTTTCCCCCATCTTCCCGGTCTTATTGTCAGATCCGGCTCAGTGTCACAAGCCCAATGTATTCTACCCCTATTACCCACCCTACTTCACTCGTTCCCCGTCCCGTTCAAAAGTCAATCCGAAATGTACAAACATGTTTTAAGCTATTTGCTCGCGTTTACACTGTCATAACACGGATGGTGTTGTTTTTCTACGGCTGCCAGCACACACATCGGATTTTGCAGAAAATACCAGAAAATAGAAAAGCGGCAAACTCAAAACAGCATCCCACGCATTAATGTCAATTTGCTTGAAGGAATCGTAGCTGTGAAAAAAAATCCAGGCCACGAAAAAATAGTTTACATACATTTTTTTCTGTACGTGTTTAATTGTTTTGTAAATGGGAGAGGAAGCCGAGTTATGCATGGGTGACAGAAACGGGCCACAAGCTATATGCCTATGAATAAACAGATCAGGCGGGAATGGTTCTCTACTCTGTTCGGCTAGCGACACGTCCACTGCATTTGTTTATTATAGCCTTTTCAAGTAATTAGCTTTAATAGAAGAGAGAAGTCGGTGACTGTTAAAGGACACTTGTCATACATTGTGAACAGACTCGGAGCCAGCATTGCACCTTGAAACAGTCCGAGAGATCACCAAGTATTATAACAGACAACGAGAAAAGTTTTAAAGTCTAGATGGAGGTATTGTTTTTCTCAGCGATCTCTCCGACTTGACTGAATTAATGTAGGTTGGAGATGCGTCGACATGAAACAAAAGAAATGGAAAATGATATGCTTTTGTAACCTCCAGCCTTTGACCCTTGCCTCCTCTGATGAGCAGCCGTGCAGCATGTTATGTTGGTGTATGTTTTTAGACATGTCACAATCTGAATTGTATGCTAATTGTACACAGGCTTCATTGGCCATGTGATATGATATAGCTGGCACACCAACCACTGTCACATGGTGAAAGTCGACCAGCTAATGAAGGTGCTGGCACACGTTCTATCTACGTCCTCAAGTTTCTTCAAGGGAAAATTTTAATACGACGATCTATCAAACCCTTAAACCGCTACTTATAGACCGGGCAAGCTCTGTATACTTCTACACTTGTACCCAGCGTCTGTCCAACTCGTGACGTGCCTATTTCTCTATCTGAACCATCGCTTATAAAGACATGTCAGTGATAACAGGGGTTGTTTAACTCCATGTGAACGGGCAGCGAGCATATAGGACCAGTCTGTACCATATATGATATTATATCATTGGAGTTATCATTGATAAGCGTATCTGTGCTGCCGTTATCGGGTTCGGGCTCTAGTCATACCTGACTGGGAGACAGTAAATCACAGCCAGCCAGTGTTAAGCTCGGACAACCGTATAACCCAGGATAATTTTCTGCCTAATTCAGTTTTTGTTGTTTTTGTATCCATATATAGTGGATTGTGAACTCTCTTTGAACGTTCCGCTAATATGGAAGACTTTTTACCATTGTGCTCTAGTCTTGAGCGCGAGCAATACACATTACAGCGATTGAATTCGTCCGGTGAAGAGAGTGACTCTAGTTTAGAAGACTTAAGAAGTGGAAGCCCAAATAGTTCTTTAAACGGAGATAGCATGGATGATGACGTCTATTTGGAATACTTGTTTTCACAAGGACTCGCAGACTCAATAGAAAAACCACAGGCTCCTAATGGGGACCCTTCAAGCAAGGTTAACAACCATGCTACCAATGTGTGTGACTCTTTTTGTGCGAACATATTTGGCGAGAAACCCGCCATAGAACCTATTCCAGAAACACCAAACTGTGAGGACACCTTTACTAGCTCTAACACTAATGACTTCGTGGTTCTCGGAGTTGGACTTCAAAATTTAATGCACGCAAATCTTCCAACAGAAAATGTGTTTAGTGCTGAAAGTTGTTATCCGGCAACCATTCCGAATCGACAACGTGTACAGCCCCCTGTGAGCAATAGCAGCCTTCCTGGGAATTCATGGTTCGGCTCTCAGTATCAGAGAATCAATGACCCTCCCAGAGAATCAGGGAAACTGCCTGCCATTTCTACCATCCTTCAACCCTCTGCTAAATTCGACAGCAGTCATCATCAATACAGTTGTTCATCTGTTCCCTTAGGCAATCTATCCAGTGTAAATGGGCGACCTAGCTACCTCAGTTCCCCTGCCAATACAAATTACCATTCCGCCAGGTATCGTACCCCCTCGGGTAAACCGGCAACCCCCAGAGCATCTGTTAGAGACAAAGTAGAAGACAAAATCTACCACTGTACCTATGACGGCTGCAATAAAGTGTATAGCAAAAGCTCCCATTTAAAAGCTCACTTAAGGCGTCATACAGGTGAGAAACCTTTCGAATGTACTTGGCCTGGATGCGGATGGAGATTTTCCAGATCCGACGAACTGGCTAGGCACAAAAGGTCTCATTCTGGCATCAAACCTTATCAATGTACAATTTGTGAGAAAAAGTTCTCTCGGTCAGATCATCTTTCCAAACATTTAAAGGTTCATAAGAAAAGATGACTACGCGGGGTAGAATGATTATAAAATATATGTCTCAAAGAATTGTTTCAAGTGCAAAGCACAACCCCGCGAGTACATTGTGTGGGCCTAATGCCAAAAGATTTTAAAGACAGATCATATGAGATCCAGGGACGCTATTGTGCTGAGTAGGGCTACTCGCTCTGGGCAAGATTTCTTATCCAACCAACATTTGTAGTTTTTCTTATGGGTCAATGACTAGGGAATGTGTGAAAAAAAAAACCCTCCTCTGATATTTCTGTGCAAATACAAGATTGTGTCTCAAATTTAACTTCAAAGACGTGATTGAGCTTGGAACGAATGTTGTGTCTTTGGGTGTTGATTCCACCTCAATAATCGCAGATTTGCCAATATGATTTAAGTGCACAAAACGCCTAATTATTGAGATTCAAAACATCTCCCGTAATTCCTTAAGATTATACCAATAAATTAACAACGCATATTAACCTACATACATTATTAAGTGCTATGAAAGCCTTTACCTTAAAATACTGGATTCCTTGGATTGTGTTCATTTTAACGTGCAAAACGGTATTCGCACGTTTTATTTTTAAAAATCTTAATTAATAATAGTACATTAATTTACTATACTCTGTTTCGCTTGGAATTGTTAATTTTTTTATTTGTTCTATTTTCTAAGTAAGCATTTGAGCTTACAGAGACTTAGTCCTCTTAACGCATTGATAACAACTGCCTTCTACCAGGCGACAAATGTTTATAAAACTCGTATATTTATCAAATAAATAATTCCATAATGCTTTCTTTTATTAGATTAACTTTAAATGTGTCCACCAGTTAAACCTATAAGTCCTCAAATTCCGTGCCCCTATTGTTTATAACCAGATGACTGTAAACAATACCAAAGACATATGATCGTGTTATGTTTCTAAAAGGGAAATATTATATGCCTTCGGATAGTGAATGTACCAGACGGACTCATCTCCAGATTTGCTGACGTCACCATCTTGAATACCTACGATGAACTTAGTGTGATTTAAGCACTATTTATATGCATTGACTTGCTGTATTTATATTAGAATTTTACTGTATCAAATTGTTATAAATTGTTATTTAAATATGATTGTTAATACAAGTTACAATCACAGTCATATCTGTAGTATTGCGTTATTTTTTGCATTCTCTCATCGTTTTAGGCGTGCATACGGAAACATTTTTCACCTCGAATGGAACTAGGTTACGCTTTAATTTATATTCGCTTTGTGTATCACGTCAAGCGTGTCCATATGCAAACTTAGTATAGATTTCCATATACAAACTTAGTATAGATTTCCATATACAAACTTAGTATAATTTTCCATATACAAGCTTAGCAAAAATGTATACTCTTTATATAATAAAAATTTGTATATAAGGGTATTTGTATATAAAGTTATCGTAAGTATCTGTATATAAACTTAGCATACGTGTCCATATATAAACTTAGCATAGGTGTCCATATGTAAATTTAGCATAGGTGTCCATATGTAAACTTAGCATAGTTGTCCATAAGTGAACGTGGCAGAAATATCCAAATGTAAACTTAGCATAAGTATTCATATGTTAATTTTGCTTAAGTATCTTTATGTAAACTTTGTATAAGCTTCCTTTTGAGCATAATTATGTAAACTTAGCTATGGTGTCCATGTGTAAATTAAGCATAAATATTCACATGTAAACTTTGCATAAGTTCCCAAATATAACCTTAGCATAAGTATCCATATACTTTGTACATAAGTATCCATATACAAACTTAACATAAGTATCCATATATAAATTTAGCAAAGTATCCATATACTTTGTACATACGTATCCTGAACTTTGTACATAAGTATCCATATATAAACTTAACATAAATATCCATATATAAATTTAGCATAAGTATCCATCTTTAAATTTAGCAAAGTATCCATGTACTTTGTACCGTGTTAAAGCTAAAATAGCCACATATAAACTTAGCATAAGTATCCACATGTAAGCGTTGCCTAGGTATCCATTTGCAAAGTTTAGATGTGGATATTTATGTTTACATATCTATAGGTTGAGTTTCGGTATATCATTGTAACATAAGCATAATTGTGTAAATATAGCATAAGCATCGGAATTAAAATTGAAGAGGGCAATCTGTATCTAAAGTAAGCAAACTTAATCAGAACGAATAATATCCCCTTAGTATTGGTATAAAAATTAAACATACATATCGGTTTGCAAATTTAGCATACTTATCGGTTTGAATTTAGTATAAGAGTCGAAAAAATGAGTATCCAATAGCACACGTATCTTAGCAGCAGTGCACAAAGTGAGCACAAGTCTCTTTGTCTGATTGGTGTTTTATGTCGTACTTAAGGTAATTTCACTCATATGGAGAAAACACCACCCTCAACATTATTGAAGGCAAGTCCTCAGTGGACGATCACAATCACGCAAAACAACATGAGTTTCAATATGTCCAATTATGTAATATGATATAGTAGCTACAAGAAAACTTTCAATGAGCAAACTTTTTAGCTCAACTATTAGTAAGCACAGTTAACTCAAAATCGGTATGCACACTTTACTCAATTATTTGTGTGCAAACGGTAGGCCTATGCATTACAATCAGTACATAAACTAAGTACAGCTATCGGTACACAAATTTAGAACAACTATCGGAACACAAACTGAACATAAGTATCGGTGTTCTAGTTAAGAATAAATATTATGTTGAAATCTTAGATAGTCGGTTGTTTTGACAGAATAATATTCTCTGCGTTTTGTCGTTGCAGAAGTTGGATGTTTTACACGGAATTTTCGGGTTATCTGTAATAAACATGGAGTAGCTCTCATTACGACAGTAAGGCGACGGGTGGATGCGTGCGCATGTACCGGAATAAACACGTGAATATTAATGTCCAAAAGGGTGTATTTCCCTTCATTGTTACACAGCTCCTATACATGTTCCTCAACGTTTATTACGTCAGGGGGGCTACTTTCTCAAGTCGCAGAGACGACATAACAGGAGTATAACCGCTTAACCATGTAACCGTGTTAATGAATATAAACACAAGTCCGCGTCTTCAGAGAGATTTTTCGTACAGGACTTTGTGACATTGCAGTTTGAGTGCAAATTAAATATAGCCCCTCTTTAACTTTACATTATCTCCGTCGTATGTTGGTCAACGTCTGGGGCGAATACGTTTTTAAAGCATATTCTAAATTGTTGGTCCCCTGTGGCTCTACAAAAATCTGTTTGTTTATCCCGTTCAGATTTGAGCTCTAATAAGATCTGTTAATCCCAATGTGTTGTATTTCGTCATATCAGCTCAGGTATTTACCAGACCACACATTGTCCTAAGTTTAGTCTAGTCCACTTCCTTATTTCTTTAACTGAGATGCGAACATACCTTCGTACTCTATCGCGGTTTTATATACAAGTAAGACAAAAAACTGTTATGACTTCACCTGCCAAGGTTAAGTAAGTTTTTTGTCGTTAAATTACAACTGAAACGTTAAGTTAAGTAACAGTTACCGATGGAACTACAATTTCACTGGATCAACGTATCTGCTCAAGTCCTCATTCAACGTCATCGGTAACGCTTGATCAATAAATCGAGACGTTCACCTAATAGTTAAATAATAAACCCGTTTGTTCTGATATATTATGAAGAATTCGATGAACTATACACGTGCGCATTCACTGACGAACGTACAGCTTTCCTACCCACTCTAAGGCCCGTAAACACTCCCATTCTCTCTTTACTTCGCCCTGGAGCAACCGGACTTTCAAACAAAGCAAAACAATTATTAAAAAAAAAGCAAATGACTGTGAAGTTTTTTAAAAATCACATCCTTGATACAAAAAGGGCAGCGAACAAGGGGAATCCCCTAATCGTTATTGCAATTCCCCTAGTGATTTAATACAAAGCAGTTGACCAATCGAAAAGCGCCTGCAGTCGCAACTTCGAACCGTACAAGGAGAAGACACTTTTATTAAGTTGCAATGGTTTCCCAAATTTCCTGCATTCAGATTGATGGTTATTTGTTTATGTGCTCAATCGAAAGCTGGAGATATGGTGCCCCCCCCCCCTCCCCCCCCCCAAAAAAATTGTAACAACATATCGCACCGTGAGAACACTCTAAAAATTGACTTCATATATATACTGTTTTCTATACATTGTAATGAATATTTAATTTACGCAAGGCTGTTCGGTTCACCGTTTTAAGTGGGCCTTACATTGGAGTCGTGATTCTGACCATTCAATTAATTTTATCTATTGATTGCGTCATTAATAATTTTTAGGGATCAGAGATTATAAAGCAGGGTTAATAATTCCTCTCGCTTCCCTTTAAGAGTAATTCTTCAGTAGTCTAACATCCCTCGTGAAATCTACAACTAGATTTCAACTGCCCTTTAAGCGCCCGTGGGGCTTTGTAATTTGCCTCATATATACTATTGTTCAGCGTTAAAGGGCCTGTAATAACGACAGTCACACATGAGGAAGTTCTTCTTCCCCCAGGGACGGGATATTTACCTGTTTAAACATACCTTAGCAAATTACTTGACACACACTTTAGGAACAAACGAACCGAAAGCCACCACCTCTCTTATCTGCACACGAGCCCATGGCCGTAACTTAAAGGTTAGTGCGTCTGGTTACCATTAATCCTACATCGATGTACCTTCCACGGGTTCGAGTCCGCCTGTCGACCAACTGGTATAAGGATGAGTGACAAGATGTTGCTCCGGCAATCGCGAGAGTGGTTTTTCATACGTTTCCTCCCGGTTTTACACCGTATTAAAGCAAGAAACAGCGTGAGGTGGACAATTCGTCGTCATATAAGTGAAATGCCTTGAGTAAACTCCCATAAAACAAACAAAAATACTCATCTCGATTTACTGTAAACTCATTGTGGTATTATATCAAATATACATTCAAAAGAGTTTGATTTGTTTATTTGTTTGATTGGGTTTTACTGTCATATATATTTAAGGTTATTCACTGACGGCGTGTAATCTCAATGGGTGCAGAAAAACTCACCACCGACGCAACGGAGAACACAGGAAATTCCGAAATGCAATACGAAGACACCATAAACAGATCGGCTTCCTGTTATCCCTTATCTCTGAGGGCACCAGGGCAATATGAATCTCCCTACGACCCCCAGCTCTAAATCAATGTCGTGTCTTTCATACTTATTCATGGTAAAGTATTATTTGATAATTCTGGGTCACGTCCACAGGTCAGTTTGACCAAGTTTAATCCCAAAATAGTAGCTTATAGTTGCTTTCCTACTATATTTGATCATTGTTGGCAATTAATTAGTCAGAGTGGTAGTTATAAAGTTCAAAATCATTACTTAACTACAAGGATTAAAGTTGAAATTTCAGCCTAATTTTTTTTTATATATGTTGGTTTTGTGTTTATGCTGCATATGAAATAACGTTCGATGGGGTAAAAGTTTTGTCGAAATTTAAATTAACCAAAAGACATGGCGATGGTTGGAGGGAGTTTCCTGTTGCCTTGGTGCTTTCGGGGCTAAAGAGGAACAGGAAGCCGGTATGTCTGATGTCTTTGCATTGTCACGTGATTCCTTCACGCCGTCGTGTAAGTAAAATAAACTTAAAGGGGAAGACCACCCAAAAACCATATTCTATAAATAGGTAAAACTTTTTGTGTGTAATACAATACATTAATT
>JARFOD010034169.1:0-14630 GCA_031763545.1 Mopalia muscosa
AAAAGTACGAAAATGCGAAGATGCGAAACGCAAAAATTCGTTCACTTTTGGCGAAACGGACGAAGTGTCGGCCTTTTATAGGCCCCTGACGCGGAATCAATACAGCCAGTTAACAGTTTGACATCAGTTCGATTTCAACGTCCCCTGGCAGTGGATGGGTTCAATTTTACGTGTGTTGTTCGGCCTTTACCTAGTGACCCTATGTACCATGTTGGGTTGCCATGTGCGCAAGATAGGCCTAAGTACCTCTGTGGAACCAGTCAACATTTCGACAGCGAAAATCACCTTAATCACGACATTAGGGGGATGTTTGCAGCAGTCATATTTTTAGAACAGCAGCATTCCCCCCTAATGTCGCCCCAACCTGTTCCCCTCTAATGTCGCCGGGACGACATTAGGCGGGGAGGCGACATTAGGGAGGTCTACACGGCATAGATTTATGTTAAATTGATGTAAAGTTGGTTTCTTTGCCTAGCGCCTATTGTATTATATACCGAACCCATATCACTGCATTTCCCGTGGTTGATATTGTCTTATATTATACCCAAATTGAACAAGAAAGTTCTCGTGCAACGAATCTATTAACTTACAGAAATAACAACACAACACTTAACGTGTTTGTGTCCTCATCAATTTTCACCCCGGGGCCAGTCGTTCCAAAGGATATTATTAGTCGCGAAAACCTGATTAAATCGTTAAAAGGGGACTAGAGATAAGCCTTCAACATGGCGTGACGTTATCTAATAGAGCATTAAATTTAATAGCGCGATGAGCAACCGTCAAATAAGAAGGATTCCAGAAAGAAACCATTGCTTGTAATTGCGTGAATCATCCAGGCCGGATGGGTAAACGCCAGTGCAAATTACCCCCCCCCCCCCCCCCCACCCCAAATCGCTGCTTGTATCCATCAGCAACCAGCTCTTGGACGCCTTCGTCAGATAAGAAGGATTATAGAAAGAAAACCTGTCTTCTATCCACCAGGGTTCGAACTCGTGTCTCTGACTAGTTGGCCAAAACTGTTATATCGAAAGAGCTACAGAGGCTCATAATTTTCATCCCGGTAGAAGTGGCATCTTTCACTTCAGAAAGCATAGACACGGTCATATCAATCCCGGTAATGAGGCACAGGGGACGTTTGTTAATACCAGAATTATTTTGTTACCCAGCGACATCAATTCCGCTTCATCACAAAGGTGTTATTTACTGCACACAAATAATGTTGCAACGGATACTTATTTTGTTTGCAGAAAATGCCAAGACTACCAGAGGGATATGCCATACAACGACCACAAATAATTAACAATAATTATTTTGTTTCTGATGTAAAATAATGAAGTTTAGTGTTGTTATTTCGGTTTATAGACACAACGTAGTCAGAGAATTGAGTTCTGGTATAATTGTTGATCAATGGGAAATTTAGCGATATGATTTATCCAGACGTTTCTGACATTTTCTTCAATACAATGTACGTCTGAAGTTTCATTAAAATATATACAATCTAATTAAGCTCTTATAGTAAATGTTGCAGTAGAGTAACTTAGGAGTTCATATTTCTATTCGGTTAAGGTTTTAAAGGAGCCCTCGGTCGATTTCCAGAACTCCTATTGCATCTAGTCTCTTATACAGAAGAATAATAAATTTGTACCTTATATATGCATATATTTTTGGAAAGGGTGAAAACTCAGGATTACCTATATGTGAATGTGGTGAAAACCCAATTATTATTTCTTAAAAATATTGCAAAATGAGAAAATATCAACGGAAAAAAAAGACTTCATTTTTCATGGTTTATTCCCCGAAGTGCAATAGCGATAAGACTCAATGTATTAGTTTACAGAGTAGAATAGACCTTGGACTAGTAAACGATGCCTCAATTGTGTGACATTTGGATTAGAACGATCCCAGTGGATTTTTTTGTCTGTTCCGCCTTGAACAGTCTTATAAAAATGTAAAATACAACTTTTAGAAAACATTATAAAAAGTAAAGGACGACCTTCTAAAAAAAGGAAGCATCGTTTACTAGATCGTATTGTGCTCTTTACAATGGTACAAACATGAATTGTTTTCTAGAAATACGCCATGAAAAATGTAAAGCCTGCTTAAAACTTAAGTTCCAGAAACATGTAATTAAAGGTTCTCGACTCATATGATCATGGAAAAACTAAGTTATTGGCTCCAATTTTACTGATTGTTAATGGAATATAGATAATTTTGTAACAACATATACATTTGTCCTTTGTGGCCCAGACCAATAACATATTACGTATGCCTTCAAGTTAATATTATTTGTAACCTTCAATAAAATCATTTACATGTATGGAGGTACCAGGATTGTACAGACAAGAAATTGGTATCAAAACAGTTGTACACGGATCAAATAACATTATTTGAGATCATTTTGTTTGCTTGAGATAATGTTAACGTCAGCACAATGATGCTTCAGTGGGGTTTGGTTAGTTATGTAGCTTGGCTAGTTATGTAGCTTGGCTAGTTATGTAGCTAAGCTAGTTATGCACAGGGGGATGAATATGTTACTTATATAGCAGGAAGTGCCATATATCTTATTTAATAAAAAAGCATCATATGAATATTCATCTAAATTGCAATGTCATTCAATGCTATAGGGGGCGCTGTCAGTGACATGAGTAACACATCTCCCTCCGTAACAACTCGCCAACCGTTTTATACGACCTTATATTATCGTCTTTATACAAAACCAGGCAGGATTAAGTATATTAATACCATATCGCTATCACCATCTTCGTAGTCAACGCAAAACTAAATTTTCTACATGATGTGGTAAGTGGTTCTCGAACACCTGATCAGTACATTGATGGGGATTTGCCAGCCCAGTACACAATAAATGAATCAGGTGCGGTCGTAGTTTGGGAATGATCAGAAATGCCAATTGCAACCGTAAGGGATTTATTTCCAAATTTTCCTGAGAAAGCCCCTTCGTCTTAATCTTAATCAAACACGTGAAGTTATATAATTTGTCTTACGGTACCGATCTTTGTTCTGTTGTTAGTAAAAAGTTAAAGCCTTTCACACGTTATCTCCTTGGTTGTTGACACATTTATAGTGAGAAATCTTTAAGCTCAATATTGGAACGGACCCAATGTACTGAAACACACCAGACATAGTTAAACAACAAGGCTTATTATTATTTATTTTTGACGACATTCCGCGGTTCTACGAGAACGTTCTGGAACTTTATTAACCTGACAAAACAAATGGAGTTTTTCTCTAATTCACATAGAAATGCTACATTGGGAGATATGTGTAGGTTCACCATTAGAATAAATTTCAAATTTGAAGCTGGCCAGAAACATTAATCTGACTCAAAGGTATAATTTTTAAAACGGTGGGTTAAACTTTAGCATAACGCTACAAGGGTCAACGGCAGCCTGTTCGATAACCCTACGGGCAAATGCTGAAGATGTTATCGAATAAATGTAGATAGCACAAGAGGAAAACAACCCAAACCAGACTACACAAGAGAACAACATACCCAAAACGTAGACAACACAAGATCAAAGCACGCCGACATGTAAACTACTTTCAAGAGAAAAACCAAGAAGTGTAGAATACACCAGAAGAAATCTTTCCAAAACCTAGATTCTTTAACTATGTGGTCCTTAATTTTGCCGTAATAAGTTTTCAATATTGAATCATGTATTGAATTTTATAATTACCAAAGTAAACATTATCACATTAAATGTATAAGAATGCATAACATCAATTGACGGGAATAAAGCTCCAAAGGGCTTGTTCTATCCCATACATTTTTTTAATACAGAAACTGAGAAATTGGGAGGTCTGTTTAGAAGGTGCTTGGATTATACAATTTAATGATTAAAAGGAAAGAAAATAACGTGGTACAAGTAAAAGAAAAGAAAAGAAAACGCAAGTAATGGACATCAGTTCTGACGTGAAGCCAAACGGGTGAGATTATTTATCCTGACATTTTGGTACAAAGCTGGTTAAATAATTAATTTGCATACCGCAGACAAATCGGAACATCTCTGTGAGAGCTTCTAATGCGATGACAAGATTCCGGGAATCTCCAGACAGACTGTACTGTATCACAGATAATAGATTATTCCACATGGGCTTTATTCGATTCTGTCCTTTCTTACAGGCAGCCATCTTGATCGACAGACCTAATGC
This sequence comes from Mopalia muscosa, assembly GCA_031763545.1. Classification (NCBI taxonomy): domain Eukaryota; kingdom Metazoa; phylum Mollusca; class Polyplacophora; order Chitonida; family Mopaliidae; genus Mopalia; species Mopalia muscosa. Next base: position 4,171 of record JARFOD010034169.1, read on the forward strand.
CAACAGTATGCTTTATAAATTATTGCAATTTGTTTAGTCCAACTGAAGGTTAGGAAAGAGATAAGGTGACATGTCACACAACAGCAGAATCAATGTTCGACATAGTGAGATATTTTACTTTAGACAGAGATCAAAAGAGTCCGGATACACTCGGTCCACATATCGATGTCAGAATCGTGGGTAAACAGATACATATTAGGCATAGTCGACAGTAAGTTGTCTTTGTTAAGAGTTGGGCAGTCAATTAATATACAAAGTTTTGGAATATTAAGTTTAGGTGACCAAAACACCCAACAATGACATTGCTGCCAACGGTCGTCTTCTGTCGTTTACAGATACTCATTATGAATTTATGCCTTTCTGATAACACCCTGTTCGTGAGCGGATGGGTTCCATTGGCCGATAGAGTCTGAATCGTACACCTATCTCTATATAGGTAGGAAGATTTCAAGAGCCGTGAATGATAGTTCATATACTACACTGTTCATACAGAGACATCCCACGACCAGTTAAAGATTGTGAGTTTATATTTCCAATATATATACATTTTCGAACAAATCAAAGTGCGTACGCCTAATGTGCCTACCTACGTACATATGAAATTTACAGCTACCTGACATTACCAAAGGTCTACGGACATTTTTCACAGATCATCGTCTCGAAAAAGTCTCAAAAAGTAAACAAAACAGCTTGTGACGGATACATTTCATATGATACAAAGAGGAGGCATTTTTTCCGGTAAACGAATTATAAAAACAGCCTGGCACCAATTATCAACAATATCTAGTCATCTGCCGAAATTCATCGATAAATTAAATATTATTTGAAATTATAATTGTCTGCGATACATTAAAATTACTTATTTGAGGATGATGAATCGTCGGTGTTGCTAAATTGCCCACATTTTGATAGGGTGTTTATTGTGTGTAATCGTCTCTAGTGTTGCTGTATTTAAGATGCAACATAACTCAGATGAGTCAACGGCATCTTGGAGTTTATAATCCACTCAATCAGTAGAAACACTCCACATCTTGGTTGTGCTAGTGTCAATAATTGTTGGAATACGCTGCCGTCTTGACAGTGAAATACCCCCAGGCATTCAAGGGTGATTAAAACGTGTACCGTTCAAACCCATATTAATCATTGACGTGAGCTCTTTGGTGTGTATTTAATGGCATATGTTCCTTTGGTACTCTAGCTATTATCTGAAATCAAAAGCTGTTGTTCAGATCAACAATATTGTGTCTTGTAATCATCTCGTTGGAATGGAGTGGAATTGATTTTGCTGAAAAAGGAAATAACTCCGACATCATAATACGTCCCCAGTGACCTACCTGCTGTTTGTCATGGGTGGTATGGACTGTTTAAAAGGCTCTACCTTAAACTCGAAACTAATTACCAAATTATTAGTAAAGGCATTCAGAAGTTGATTCGTGGTGGGAATTGATTTCACCGAATACAGAAATAACTCTGACAATAGAATACGCCTCCAGACATAGGCCAGATTGGGTAGAAGGTGGAACAAGCTTGATTTTGATGCAGACAAGACGCAAACACTCCAAGTGTATTGTGTCCTTTTTAATAAACCATGGGCCGAACACTGTCGTATTAATGGGGACAACATCATCAAGTGGAAATCAATCGGTGTGATATTATTACAAGAAACACAGACCACGCTAGACTCGACAATAACATAGCGAACAGAAATATAATACAAGGCAAAATGTGAAAAAAAATTTCTCCGTTTCACAAAAACAGAACACAATACTAGTTTAAATTAGCTTTGGCCAAGGTGTGTCGTACATACATTGCAGCTAGTCACCTAATCGACCATATGTATGTACAGTGAAACAGAGGAAGGCATATACTATATTTTTTGCTTTAAACAGTGATTAAAACAGAATACCAGATATGGAAAAACTCACAAAACACACCATCTGCCACGAAGCGTTTATCCGATTACATTAAAAGTAAAGTGAAATTATTAAATTCAATGCTTTACATAAGAAGTTTACGTTCAGATATGAAAATATTTTATATCCACAATATCTGTGTTATTTATTAATCTCTTCAATCCACAATAAAGTTTATCTCCTTCGGAAATCCCTTGTAATCTGTTGGTATACCGATAATTTCTTGTCAAATTTACTGGCGTTTATATAACAGAACACACTAAAAAGTACACAACTATTGGTATAGAAAATGCCAATAGTTTTATATGATAATATAATGGGTAATATAATTTAGAGTCCATTGTTCGTTTGATTGGTGATTTAGGAACAGCCTAGGCTGCTTGACTTATTCAACGACTGAGAATTGCCTTTGAGTAAAACTGGGATGAAGTCTCTTATCAACAGCTATCTGTCCAGTCAGTGGTGGGAAATGTTTCTTCCCCGGGTACTTAGAAGGACTTGAACGTGTGGAAAACACAGTGATAGGGGCTCACCAGTCCATATCACAATACAATCAGTGGCGGTGTGGTTGTTTTTTAAGATTAAACAGAAATGTTAAGCTGCAATCAAAATGAGATTACTTCCAGAAACTACGGAGATACATCATTTGTTCAGAATCAACTGGGACTTTTTTAAGCGTTATATGAGCGCCTGTCTGTTCCACACTGCAAGAGCAGATTATCATAAAGAAGTCACCACAATATGGCCCTAAAACGTAGTCTAATACACAGAAAAAAAGGTATAAAAGCTTAGACTACACAATAGGAGATTCATCTAAAAAGTAGACCTAAACTTTTTGTTTGTTTGATTGGTGTTTAACGTCGTACTCAAGGGTATTTAACTTATATGACGACGAACACAAATACAGGGCAACCTCTTTTCCCGCCTCTTACGATCGACCGAGGTAGCCGAGAAAGTATTTTGCAAGATCATGGCCCACCCGCTCCCTCACGGGGCTTATGTCCAATGAATTATTATGGTAAAAACAATTAACATTAATAGCACAGATGAATCAGATAGTAAGACTATACTGTATTGGCCTTGCGAAGAAATTCAATACATTAGATTATTTTTCTTCATTACAATTTGGCGAATCGTATTCGTTAAATTAATTGGCATTCACATAAACTCATTATAAACTATTGCTATTTGCCTTGTGCCCACAACCAGCTATAATGTTTAAGTTTGTAAGGCTAGCATGAGGAAAATGTAGGATAAAAGGTGGTAGGTGATGGATGAAGACTTTAGTATTGAGGTCCATAAGATTTTTTTGATGAAGTATAACGGGACATCAGGAATCTTCCCTAACGCCAGTGCCACGCAATAGGCCGAATATTTTACTCTTGTGTATGGACAATATAACTTAACGAGACAAACATATCCTGGTACATAAAACCTCATGTACACATACAGAAGGTTGTTTCCAAGATAGCCTGTTTACACCAATCATGCCAAGATTAAAACACAACATTGCTTTATTTTATCCTCTGTGTAAAATATAAAGATCTTGTTGCAGCGGTTTTACTGCTGTCTGTTCAGATCGAGGCTATACCAGCGTTGATTACGAATAATGTTTGTTTTGCATTTGTTTTAAATGATTGCTAGTCAGACGGTATAATAGTAGGCCTATTTATGGATAAAGATTTGCCTGATGCTGAGATAATATGTATACGGTGATAGAATCAGGCGTTTTGAACATTTTTGTTTGATTTGGGGTTTAACGTCATACTCAATGGTCCTTCACTTATATGACTACGGGCCATTCACTTCCCTCGGTTCCTGGCCTAATAACGGTGGAAAACCGGGAGGAAACCTCGTAAAAAGGCCCCTGTGATTGCCGGATGGTCGACATAAGGACGCGAACCGGTGAACGGTAAATTGTTGTAAGATGCGTACATGTAGGCGCATACGCTTACCACTCAGCTAAGAATATGGAAAATACCAATAAAACATATACTTTGATAGTAGCGGCAACAAAATGTACAAACTCTTTGATTTGTCAGTTTCCGTTTTTCTGTGGTCCTAATCGGTGTGTAAGCTGATTTGATTTCCAAGTATTCGTTTTAAAGCGATGTATCCATATCGACAGTTAAACCGTCTTGCTCGATCATTCATTTATCATTCAAAATTACCTTTTACCTTATTTACCGATATCGATCATGCGCCATTATAGCTATAACTGAATTGATATCAATAAACCAATGCGAGTTAAGCATTTCTTTATCCTTGATATCGATCGATATATAAATTATAATAATTCGGGCAAATAATCGAATTGAATTTGAATTAATTATCAACAAATGTGTGACCAAAACAATTATCCATTTATCGGAAAAAATAATTCCCAAATTTATTGGTATCAACAATTCGTAATCGATAGTAATAATTCAAACCGAATTATCTGAACTATTTATGACACAGAGAAAATAGTTGTTCCAATTTGTATTGACATGAGGGCTATCCTGAGTAGTAATTAACGCTTTTGTTGAAATGGCGGTTTTGGTGTTATCGAAATTTAGCGTGGTTTTAATGTTTTATCTTTTGCTGATTAATGTCTTGTCTCGTGGCTTCGACACGGCAGGAGCCATTTCGGCTACCAATGACATTTGTTCTGACATGTGTTATATTTGGGGAGGAGCTTTTCCATACAGAGTAGTTGTTTGTTTTTCTTCCTTCAGTATTAGATTTATTCTTATACACCAAATTATTACATTCTACTTTTAAAGTTGATTGAATATGGCTTATTTCAGGGCATTGCAGTACCTATAATGCAGACCTATTTAAACAGTTTGAGTGATATGGCTATGAAGGCTTCGACAGATAAACCTGGGTATTTTCTCAGTACTTTATTTCCGGTATTATTTTGTAACTGTCGCTGTGAAAAGTTATTTCAACGTGGTTCCGTGCGTTGTCAAAATTAATTCCAGACAAAGGTTCTACATTCTTCTAGCAGGCAATGAAAGAGTGCAGAGAAAACTGTTTAAACATGTACATTGGGAAAGACAAATCTGAGTCAGCTTTCTGCTGTTTTTCCAGGAATTGACTCGGCCAAAATAATCTATTTTGCTTAGCCAATTCCTGGAAATAGTGCTAACAATAAAGCTGACATTTAAAACAGATTGCATAAATGGCTTTGAGGTCTTTCTCGTACTTGTTCACTTATTAGAGCGCCAGTAATCTTTTGTAAGTATCAATTTCAGTACAAAAAAAAATCTTATAGCGCTTCAAAGATTGTTTGTTTGATTGGTGTTTAACATCGTACCCAAAGAGTAAAACAAATTAAACAGCTTTAGTCCAAAATTAAAAGATAAATGGTCATATAATAACTGACTAGAAATATTGAATATCTGCTTTATGATACGTGGACCTGGATATTGACAAATGAATTGATTGGCTGTCAGTAATCTAAGACAAAATATTCAACCAATGTCACCATAAGTTCAATTAAACTAATTAACTATACAGTTATGCTGACTATAGTGTGATAATACCAAAACTGTACCAAGAACTTATACATTCAAAGAAATCGGTCATTTAGAAAAAAAGCTGCTGGTATAAATGTTTATAAATACCTACAGAATTTGAATAAATATTTTAAATAATAACAGAACATTATCGTTTATTTAATCGAAAAAAACAATTCACAATAAACGTTTTTTTAAGTAAACATTGAAACAACACGCGTTGACTTGGGCCATAATCCTTTTATCTGAAACACGGCATACATATTTCTTTTATTGACACATTATTGCAAGATATTTGGTCTCCAATTATACCAAAGATGAACCAATAAACTCTCGACCCAAGATCTGTTCTCCAACAGTAATGACAAGACATGCAATGGCTGTGTGTCGTTATCCACGTCTATCTCTGGAAACTTTCACCAGTAATTTGGTTATTAGTTTCCGGTTTAAGATACAGCCATTTTGCAGGCAATTCTATCCTTAAACCCCAAAAGGTCGGTCTCACGAGACTTATTTTAATGAATTATTTCCTTTCCCAGTGAAACCTTTTCCACTTCATTACAAGCATGATGTTTACCAGACACAGTATAGTAATAGCCAACAGCTCATTCGATCGAAGTAAATGGAAAAGGACTACCGAAGGGATACGCCATTAGGAGTTGACGTCAAAGATTTTCTTTCACAATAAATTTACAGAAGCCACGCCAAGTCAGGTAAATATTTTTTCAGGACAACAGTCTTGGGTTAAGAGTCAACACTAAACCTGTGCCTAAACCTAAACCTGAAAATTTACGTCATAAAATGTTCCCGATGGCGTCATCCGCTGCCCGACATTCTGTAATTTGATACATCCATGTCCTTAAACAGCAATAAATACCTCGATTCCACGACAAGAGCACTCGCTATTGTTAGTGCTATTTTAATTATAAATAACGTGACAAATATGTCCAATTTATTTCTCCGCACGCTTTCACTTCATTTTGCTAAGTGATAATGACGGAGAAGAAATAGGCTATTTGTTCACATAGTGATATCCCACAAGAATGCATATACGCTGTATTAATCTGAGACTGTTCTAGTCTCTACGGATTATTATAACAATGCATCAAATACAGTTTGTGTTTTAATCATAAGCAGTTGACTGGATCCAGTTAAATATTGGTCGAACAAATACTGTAACCATTTATCAACCAGGAACCATTAGTTATCTCTATAGTATTTTTCTCAGAAAATGATGCAGGTTCGAGCCCCCCGATTTCCGGGTTAAGCACAGAATCGCCAGATAGGTGATAATATCTTTAAAACCACAAAAACTTTCCAAACAACAGAATAAAATTAACATCCACAACAACCATGCATATGTAACACTCTTATTTATTAGCAGGGCGCAATGTCTCATTCGTGTTCAAACCAATACAGCCATTAGAAATATAATTAATGTAGTCTGTCATTTAAACGAATTGATATCAAATGACCAGAGACAAATTTAGCTTTCGCCAGAATTGTTCTATATATGTTAGAAGAATAGAAGCGGCCCAGACATTTTATACACCCTGTTTTGGTACCGAGACACCATGTCTGAAATCTACACATGTATCATTATTTCGATTTCTGTAGTATATTTAACTATACTGGTTTGTTGGCTGAACTATTGGTGGACTATCACAGCCCGTTAGTTGGATCATGAGTGGCTGGGATCATAAATTGATTGAGTTATGATTTGGCTATATAACGAGTTGGTCGGACCAAGAATTGGATGGATTATGAGTTGGTTGGATCGTGACTTGTTTGGACAAGGAGTTGGTTGAATAATGAGATGGTTGGATAATGAACTGTTTGAACCATGAGATGGCCGGATAATGAGTTGGTTGCATCAAGGATTGGTTGGATCATGAGTTGGCTAGACCATGAATTGTTAATTGGACCATGAGTTGATTGGAGAATGAGTTAGCTAGACCAAGAGTTTGTTGTATAATAAGATGGTTGGATAATGAATTGTTTGAACCATGAGTTGGTTGGAGTATGAGATGGCTAGATAGTGAGTTGGTTGATTATAAGTTGGCTGGATAGCGAGGTGGCTAGGTAATGGGTTGGCTGGATTATGTGAAAGATGGACCATTAGTTGTTTCACTCACAAGTCATTGGATAACTGATGAAAAAATGATGTACTGAGCAGTATCGAAAATAGTAGCTCTAATGCTGTCAGCACGAAGTAGATCTGTTTGTGGTATCGGGATTGGTTATTGGTAGTGAGGTCTTGGCGCATTGGATGTTTTCTGGCTAGACATCATTTGGGTGTAATAAACATAAGTAAAATAAAAACTATCAATTTACATGAGGCCTTCATCATTGTCATGATTCTGGGGTATCTAATTTATTGCTACACTTTACTCTAATCGTGATTGTTTCTAAATATCTTAATATCTTTTGAAGAAAACAGCGACAAAAAAATAAAATAGATTTTATAAGTTAGTTTTAACTTTGACGAATGGACAGGGACAGTGGACCCCACTCTATTATGCCTATCAGATAGACACTTCAGTTCAATCAAGAACAGTTTTCGCTTACAATCAATCGTTATCTTGCGACCTTTTTGTTTTATGGATATGTTATGTGCATGTCGGCAGCGATTTCGCCCCAGCCTCATGAGCGGCAGTTAGTGCAAAAGATAAACGAAATGTGTCATAGATAATAGATCATAGCCTCCAGTGAAGAAACTTTTGTGATTTATTGGTGTTTAATGTGCTTAAGGGCATCAACTTTACGACAGCTGTGGATTCCGGAAGTATTTGACGCTAGCTCAACCATAAAGAGTTTTACTATGATAGGAAATAAATCTTTTTCCATCGGCAAGTGAAGACAGAATTGCCACGCTCAAAGGGAACTGTCCTGAGCGAGAGGGCGGAAGTATCATATATATATATATTTTTAATTGCAAAGTTCACTAATGTTATAAATCCAAATCGCAATGACTAAAATCTATATAACGACGTATACAAAGGCTTCTCTCTTCATATTTATACAATACATTTGTCCTAGAAACGTTTTATTCTAATTAACTGATGGAAAATTGTTACTAGTGTCCGGTCAGGTGGGGAAAAATATTCTCAAAACATCTCCCGGAACACATTTTCCTTGCACTATATTGTATGATTTGATGGCACATCGTTTGATTGCTTCTGCTGATCTCTTCAACACCGCCATCGGTAAAAAAAAAGAATAAACTTTTTTTGAGAGCGTGTGGCACACCTAACTAACTTGGATCATGACTTTGTAGGTTCTTTTTTGGGCGAGACATACTAATTTGTTCATCTGTATTCATAAAATACGATATGTTCTATCGCTGATGACTTTTGCAATTCTGCTTTGAAAATATTCAATGTATCCTATTAAATATAGTATAATCTAGTAATAGGGCTTGCATCGTGTAAACCGTATTTAGTCTTGTACATTGAGATCCTATGATGCGATGTCTGATTACATTGTACCTGGATGAACATGGCTGTCTGGGATTGATCTGATTGTATAGAATATATATATATATTTCTCCCAAATTGGAGGTTAATAAAGATATATATATTATATGATAAGTATTTCCTGGTTAATCGAAACAAATCAGTATACAGTACCGCAGAACATCAGCCCCCAAGACGACAAGGTAAGTCTGACCTTATCCTTTCCTTTGTATAGCAATGGAGAAAACAATCAAAATATTCAACGTGCCAACCACCGAGGAGTAATCGCTGGCAGCTACAGTTACTTATTTACCGGTCTCTAGAGTCGACAATATGTTCGATCTTCATCAGGAAAAAGAACTCTGGTTCCAATGCGTTTAATTATCGTTACATAGCGTGCAAAAAATCGTTTGTTGCAGGGCAGTGTGTTTTGGGAATTAGCCATATTGCTCTCTATTGTATTTGACTCTTGTGATGTATTTTGTTTTAGTCTTGTGATTGTCCTGCTTGTGTCCTGTATTATCTTTGTTTGTTGATCGTGGTGTGGAGGGTGATTTCCATCAATAACGACAATAATGACACGACGTCATATGAGCCAAATTAAACAAGAAACCTATTTTGTTCACAGTTTTGCCATAACTGCAATCACAATTCTTGTCATGTTATCTACTTAATTCTGCCATGGGTTAACTACGCGCGTTCCAAAATATGCCTTGCTTTTCGTTTATTCTGGATATGGTTGTACCCTCAATCAATAAACAGTATATCAATGGAATCAGATTGTAAGCTGTGCACATTACAAATCTGTCATCCAGGTGAATGGAACCATTTGAGAAACGTGATCACTATCCTAAACACTAACAACTGAGCCACGGCGGCTGTGCCTGTGCTGTTGACTCAAACTAAGCCTCATATGTTAATATCACGAACATGGCAGTATCTCACCAAGTACACTCAAAATGAAGGAATACTCCGCCATGATGTCACTTAATCAATAAAGTATATTTAGTCAATGACCCTTAGATATCCAATTTATGGAACAAGTTTAATGATGTTCATTTGGTCCGAGCCTCCGAAATGAAAATAACTTACCTTGTTTAATAATTTGATATCCGGGTCACCAATTTGAGATTTTATTTATCTACTAAATACCAGTTCTTTATCTATTTAAATAAGAAATCACAATATATTACCTTTGCCGAAGAAAGATTCAACAAGCGCGCATTACTAATATGAAAAATACACAAAACTAGTTTACCTCGAGTCAAAATCCAACAACTTCTTCTGTCAGCAAACTAAACCTAATAAAGACGTTTGAACTCTTTCAAACATCACACAGAGCTGTGCCGTGACCAGCGTTGCACTAGTAGTACATTTTGAGACACTGTTGTTATTTAAACTCGTTCGAAAGACAACTAATATATAGGAAAATATAGAAGTGTAAAATAATCTTTTTTGCTGAAGCCAATGGTGATTCTCATCCACGGTGAATTAAAGCTGTACCAGTGGCAATTACAAGGTTTTAAAATAAAGTACTGCGGGTGTGTGTGTGTGTGTCGTGTTGGTTGCTGAAGTGCGTGACTGTGTGG
>JARFOD010034170.1:0-10495 GCA_031763545.1 Mopalia muscosa
GACCAGGTTTTTTCTAGTCAAACAAGGTCTGACCAGGTTTTGGCTGGTCGGGCCGACCAGGTTCTTCTAACAGTGTATGCGTACAGTTGTAGACTACTATGAAATGGCTGTATTCTTGTTAATCATATATGCGCAATTGTAATGTTATATGGACAAAAAGTCTGAAATAAAAGTTTATTATTATTATCAAACATCAACCAATGCTTCTTTGCAGGACAGATGACATTTGAGCCCAGATTGGGATAAGATACCGTATTGTCGCTCGTAAGTTAGAATATCATCGGGATCAACATCGAGGCAGTAACACTGACATATTAACAATGTTTACACAAGTCCATACTAGAAAACTGTCTCGTCAAGTATATGATATTGCCATTCTGAATTTAGACAAATAGGTTGACGCCATCGTAAAAAAATATTCCTTCAAACTTGATGAAAGGTAGGACAGATTATACATCTTGTGTTTTCATTTATTAGAAAGCCATCACAGACAGCGTGATTGATAAGCGCATTACAAATATTAGCTGATTGAGTTATGTTGGGTTAACGCAGTTGTCTTCGATGGAGTTATTGACTATTGTTAGGTAATCACTAATAGCTATTAATGCCATACCTTAAGACGTAACTAGAGGTATTGAAAATGTTATTACAACTGTTTATACGGAACCGCTGATTACATCACAAATCTATATCTTTCTCTATCATACACGACCAACGACATGGGATACATGCCCATGAAGGTTAAATGACTTTCACTCTCATCAGACAATTTTTTGACTGGACACCAATCAATTTCCATCTTTGTCGAGCCTTATGTAAACTTTAATGTCACTTTTTTATTCTAACCATGCATGCATCAGGCAGCTCAACTTAGATATCGCCATTACTGCGCCTTGCTGGACTCTTGCGCATGAGTGTTTCATTCACTGTCTACACTCATTCATTTACGAACTGTCAAACACATGGTTCGATTGCAGGCAAAATTTGTTGTCATTTCATTATTAAATATTTCAAATCTTTCATTCATCAATTTAATGTGGAATTATTTCGGAAACAATTCGATACTGTAAGAGTGCTGAGTTTACGACCGTTCGAGTTAAAGGGCCAACAACTCGACTGGTAGAAAACGTTGGTGTATTCGGTATTTTACTCATGGTTTATAGAAAAGGCGAACGTTACATGCCTGTAAAATACTTTTACACTAGATGAACTTCTTTAACACGCATGGGTCATTTGTTTCATCTAATGTCTTAGTGAGTAGAAAATATTTTTAAAATGATATATTACAATGCATTTGATATCGCATAGCATTTTATTGAAAAGGTTTATCTTTGTTATCAATACAAGACTGAGTTAACTTGCAGTGAAACCAGTGAAAATTCCCAGTACCAATGTTGCGCGAAATAAAGTGAAAAGTCTCAGTACCAATGCTGCGCGAGATTCAGTGAAAAGTCCCAGTACCAATGTTTCACGAAAAACAGTGAAAAGTCCCAGTACCGATGTTGCACGAGATTGAGTGAAAAGTCACAATACCAATGTTGCGCGAAAAACAGTGACAAGTCCCAGTACCAATGTTGCGCAAGATTGAGTGAAAAGTCCCAGCACCAATGTTGCGCGAAAAACAGTGAAAAGTCCCAGTAGCAATGTTGCCCGAGATTGAGTGAAAAGTCCCAGTACCAATGTCGCGCCAAAAACAGTGAAAAATTGCCAGTACAAATTTCGCGCGAAAAACAGTAAAAAGGCCCAATGCCAATGTTGCGCGAAAAACAGTGAAAAGTCCCAGTATCAATGTTGCGCGAAATTCAGTGAAAAGTCCCAGTACCATAGTTTTGCGAAAACAGTGAAAAGTCCCAGTATCAATGTTGCACGAAATTCAGTTAAAGTCCCAGTACCAATGATGCGCGAAAAACAGTTAAAAAGTTCCAGTATTTAAAGTGCAAGAAACCCTTTAAAAGTGCGATACTTGAAGCCTGAGAAACCCTTCAAAAGTCCCAAAGACGGAATATAGCTTGATTTTGGATTCATTATGAATATTTCAATCTGCAGTACTGTTAATAGCGAGTATCACTGATTGAATCCCCAGGGTCATCGAAAACGGTACGCCCCAGGGCAGTGTGTTATCACCGACATTGTTCAATCTATCAATCAATGATCTTCCTTTAACAATTAACAACACAATTAACTGTTCACTATACGCAGACGGTAAAGCGATTTGGGTCTGTTCTAATAACTTACATTTAGCCAGAAATATAATTACATGGAGTAAACTCTGTGGTTTTAAGTTTTCTCGGGCAAAAACTGAGGCTGTAATGTTTACAAAACGTAGGCCTAACTTTTTACCTTGTTTTTTTCTCGACGGCTCTCTGGTTAAAATCTCCCCATATGGATACCTTGGCGTGATCTTAGATAAGAGGCTAACATGGGGTGAGCATATCCACTCGGTTGTATCTAAATGCCGAAAGGTGTTAAATCTCATGCGCTCAATCTCTGGAAAGGCATGGGGTGCTGATAAAACATGTATGTTGTTATTGTACAGGGCTTTAATCAGATCCCGTCTTGACTTTTGCTGCGGAGCCTATGATTTAGCTACTGCAACACTTAAAGCGAAGTTAAATTCGGTACAGTATGCAGCTCTCCGACTGTGCACGGGGACGTTGAGAACAACGCCACTTGCAAGTCTTATGCAATGAGTTACCATTGCATACCAGGCGCCAACTTAATTCTGAAGTTTGCACTTAGGTTAAAGTCCGCTGTTGGTAACTCCACCTCTGATGTTTCCCTTGCCTTTGAGTATGATGAACTTTATGCAGATGAATGTACTCATCCAAAAGCCTTCAAATATAGAGCCGAGGATGCAATAAGCAGTTCGGGTGCTCCAGACTTATCTCCCCTAAACATATGTCTAATGAACTTCATCCCTCTGTTACAGAAGAAGTTAGTAACGTCAGGGCTCATTTTATTTCTTTGTGGCAGAGTGAGTGGGACTCACTGGTAAATTTTTCTATCAATTTTATCCTTTGGTTTCCTCTCCTGTTTTTTCACTATCACCGAGGAGAGTAGAAGTTTTAATATGTCAACTATTGTCTGGTGATATTCCACTAATGTTTTATCTGAAACGTTTTAATCTACATAATTCCGACCTTTGTGATAACTGTTTAGTTGTGGACTCCATTCCTCATTTTTTATTTCATTGCTCATTGTACAATAACCAGCGCCTATCGTTTTACTCTGATCTTAACAGCATGTTTTTTTTTTAATCCATCCTTTCAAGCTCTTTTTTTTAAACCAGGCAGAGCAAGTTACAAAGTACTCCAAGCCATGCACTGCTAAATTTACACTGGAAAGTCATAAGTTTTAATTGTCTGTCTACCCATCACCGGATTGTTGTACTATATGGTTTTGTATGTGCCTGTAATGTAATATTTGTGTAAATCTGTAATTGTTTGTCAACCTGTCCAGTGACTGAATAAATCAGTACTTATTATGATTTTTCATTGTACTTTAATAACCCAGTCTATCCCAACCTCTTGTCTCTCTTTGTGTTCTAACACTTCTATGTCATAATTTAACCTGAAAGTCATTTCACAGACGTGTTCTAATAATATTATGAGTCAACTTATATTTATTACTACAAGTCATATTAAATCACCAATCAATGTGAGACAAACTGGCTTAGTTATAGCGCGAATCATTCTACTGAATGGAGTCGCCAAAATTTTAAAATATGTATGTATGTACTGATTGAAGGCTGGCCAACCAAACATATCTCAGAAACACACAATAATGTATAACGCTGTATATTTACATATATATGCACAAGTTTATTTCATTTAACAATGGTTTTTTTAACTATTCCTGCAGAAATAAAGTTTTCTCTGATATTTGTTGAGACTGGAAATGAGACTGGACTTAGTTTTTTCTGAAGTTTATTTTTCTTCTGTATTAGTGACTTATATCAATAGATTAGTTCCAAGACAGCTGACAAATTACGAATCACAGTAGCAGGCGTCTCCAGAATTATAATTTCTATCTTAAGAGAATAACAGGTGTACAACACTGGGGAAGTTCCACGCTATCATAGGATACTTCCAGTGTTCGATCTGTATTACGGGAGGTCGCGCAGGTTGAAGAAAGAATCACGCTAACTTCAATGATCCTGTACAGGTGTATTAACTTAATCTATATAGTAACCGTTAAGTAGTAGTTTCTCCCGGGTGGCAATTCCGTTACAATACTCAAGGGATATTTGCATTATAACACGAAACTATAGCGGCTTCCCTCACAGAAAAATCCTTTAGGATTTAAGAAAAAATCTATAGGATGTCCAAAATCCGATAGGCTCCTATAGAAAAATCCCATATGGCTTTTCTATAATGATTTGAATGGCGATATAATTGTGTTCTGTCTTAGGGTTCCTAAGTTCCTAATTCGTTAATAACGACCGCAAATCTCTTTATCGATATACAGTTTCTATTTGTAATAACCGTATATTTGTATTAGCCGTATTACTTTAAGTACGGTTTTAAAGCCAAATCAACAAACACATCATATTTCATTAAATGGAAAAGGCAAAATGGCTAATATGACAATTGGCAGAACAGGAAACCCTGTGTACTCTAGAAGTAACTGTTACACTCAATGGTGAATACAACAGCTTAGTTTCGATGAAGAATGAACTTGATCTTGACATCAGACCTTATAATTTATCATTTGATATAGTAAATTTGTAGAAAACATAACCAGGCCAGTCAGATGTGATATTTCGTGCACTTTAACATGTCTCTAAAAGCAACCACATCTGGGAAGGTTATCTCTTATGACAAGGACTCTAGCAGTCCCATTACAAACATTAGTGGAAATCCTTAGTCTTATAAGTATTGTAGTAATTTGTTGGCGATCCAAAATCAATACTGTTCTTATAAATAAGACGGTATTTGACGACAGGACCTATGTGCGACTTACTGTATAATTTCTTTGTCACTAAATATCCCCGACAAATGTTAATTGAAACTTATATACTGTTCGAGGTAAGGCTGATATGAGGAATGCATCACCTTGTTGTACTATTCTGTGTTGACATAATTCCATTATTGATATATTATCGGGCTATTTTGTATTTGATATCGAGCAAGCCGAGAGATATGTATATTGAACGCGGCTTCAGGATGACAACATAACTGACATTACAGTAACGATCCAATTAAATAGTCAAGTAAAATCAATTTTCGTCTCCAAGTTGGAAAATATTTACATCTCCAGAACCAAACTGTTGGTATTGTTGTGACAGTATTCGCTCATTCAGTAAAGTCCATCATTGAGAAAAAGACTACGCCTTATTGTGTTCTAATCAGACTGTATTCTATTCAGACAAAACCGCTTCATTGTAGCTTTCGCTAAATTTGAGTAGATTATTTACACCCCATAGTAAATGGGGATAAAATGTGTTGGTTTTACTGGGACCTATTTATGCACACTTTCGTCCTTCTTACGTGTATAACAAATATTAAAAATCTTGAAGGTTAAATTAAATACTGAACATAGCTTTTCTCAATACTGAAATAGTTTGTGTTGCATTTGTCAGAATAATTACTAATAACTAAGTTGTTAACAAAACAATATTAACAGTGTTTTCGTTATTTTCGAACCCCGGCATTACCATCAGTTAGGCACAGAATCGCCAGCTATAAAGGCAGACCACCTGGACACTCAGCCACCCAGCCTCCAAGGCCGGGTTTCAATCTGAAAAGTCGTCTGAACTAGAATATATTCAAACTAAGGATTGATTGATTAATTAGTACTTAACGCCACATTCAGCGGTATTTTCTAACTAAGGTTCTAAAAGACACAAAATTAATTCAGAACAATATAACATATATGTGGGTCTTGTAGTTTATCCCCGAAAAATCGGATGAACTATTCATCAGATAGATCCTGCAGAGTAGCAATCTGTTTTTAGTTAGCACTGGGGGGGGGGGGGGGAAACATTATCAAAACATTTCTCATCGGTATTGTGCTAGTGTCAATTCTTGTTGGAATAAACCGCCCGCATATCAGTGAAGATACACTTAAGCAATTGGTAATACATCAATCAATCAATCAATCAATCAATCAATCAATCAATCAATCAGAACGACAATAATCAAGCGCTCTTTTTTATATCTAAACATCAACCCGGCTGTAATGACACCATAATTTCCATTAAAGGTACCACGTCCTTCTGTCAGTGTTTTCTCAAATATCACAAAATGCGGAAAATGGACAGCATTTTTCTTTTCAACTCTCTCGCGACAATCAGTTTATTCTCTCGTATCACTTTATAATTTTGTTTTCATAAGCTTAACGACAAGCGTTTTATTACAGTTTAATAGTTACGAAACACATTGTTGTTAGAAGTGGATATTTGGTCATTAAATAGAATTATCTAGCACAGCAAACGGCGGGTTTTGAGAAACTGCATTGCGGCTACAACAATCGTTATAATTATAATATTGTACCGAAACTGAATGCTATGTAGAATTTAAAATGCGACTTCCTCCTTTTGACAAACATAGCATACAAATCCGATAATTTTATTCACATCCCACACAATTTTAGTATTGAAGCTGAATTTTACGGTTCCTGGCAAATTACTTGGTAATCGCTTGTCAACAGAAGTCTACAGTGGTGAGCTATGTGTTTCAGTCAGATGAGAAGTACATTGCCGAAAGCCAGCTCGCCAGGCAACCGGGATTCGTTTTGAGCTGTGTCGGATCCTTTAAATATAATGTGATCTAATCCCCAAACACCGATTCAAAAGCTGCCGTAATAAAATCAGCTGTAGGCTTATGTATTTATTCTGTAATAAATCAATGCTGTCATCGGCAATTTATATTGTAAATCTCAACCACATATAAATTTATTCAACACCATGTTATATGGATGTTGATTATTCAGTAGATCGCCGTCTATTGCATTTTCTATTTGCACAATGATTGTAAAAAAACAGGTTATATATAATCCACAATTGTAAGCCATTCGCTTATGGAAATGGTAAAAGGGCTATTTACACATACACAATAAGCCTTGTAAATATCTTGGAATGAGTGAGGTATCTTGTTTTCTGCCAATCCTTTCACGTAACTTGTTATTTATATTGCTGTTCCAGGCCTAGTGAAGTAAAAGAGGCAGTTCAAAAACTTGATACGTCCCTGGACATTTCCTTCGACGTTTTAGCGTTGGTTTGGCGACTGATTCTGGATACATGATTTACTGCTGATGGAGTATTTACACATTTTGCATGGAAAGCGTATGTGTAGAAATATATATTATGCCATGCGAATTTTGGACTCGGAAAATTTAACGCATGAAAAAAATATATCACCGATTTGGCCCAAGAACTGGAGGACGTTTTAATTCTTGTTTGTGACGACGACTGGACTGTTCTTTTTAACATCTGCCCGACAAATCCCTGACCAGGCATTACCATACGGGAGACCGGGGAAAGTAACCGGGTTGTATACTCAACAAGCTGAGTAGCTAGCAGGTCCACCACTAGAGGCTTTTTTTGTATTAACCAAAGAGCTAATCCGTGAATTTATTCTCTACGTATTGTGTTCACAACAGATATAGGCACGAATATTCTAAAATGATGTAATGACCGCACTTTTGTTTTACGGAATTTAATGAAATGTAATCGAATCCGCCGTCTTAACAAGAGGACACTACATACCAAGATTGAAGTTAATCCGTGAATTTATGCTCTACTTATCATGTTTACAACACCTAGACGTGAATATGCTCAAATAATGCAATGGCGGCCATCTTGTTTTACGGAACTTAGTGAAATTCAGTGTGATCCATTATCTTAAAAGCAGGAAGCTATCTTCAAAGTTTCAATTTAATCAATGAATTTATTCTCTATTTATTGTGTTCACAGCACATATAGACACGAATATTCTAAAATTATGTAATAATGGCCGTTTTGTTTAACGAAATTTGGTGAAATGCAATACCATCCGTCGTCTTAACAGGAGGTAGCTACATGAACAGACCAAGTTTGAAGTTTATCCGGGAATTTATTCTCTACTTATCGTGCTCACAACACATACAGGCATGATGAATATATGCCAAGTTTGAAGTTAATCAGTGAATTTGTTTACAAGCATTTGTGACGGACGGACAGACGACGGAAAGACGTCGAGTAGCATTTCTAAGCATTCCTACTATAGTAAGTGGTGGAAAATAACATTGAGATTACTCACAGTTTATAGCCCATTTGTGTCCAATTGCTTTAAAGTACGAAATCGATAAATATTTGGAAAGACTATTATTCACAAAAAAGTAGCATACCTACGCACTAGATCGTGTTGAGCACTGATGTGGGTGCCGACCGATCCTTTCTATTAAATCTATACCGAGTTCTGGTCTGTTACCAATTGGACTACCGCTTATGATATTTATAAAACAGACCTGGTTCACCATCTTTGGGTGATCCACTCATCACCAATCGAATACTTTAATGTAGAAGGTAGCCAGCCTTACTTATGCCATCGGAGAATAAGCCTTTTGTCTCAAACACGCTTCAAATAAAAAGCCTTTCTGAATAACCCTACTTACATCCATTCCCGGTCAACCACTATTTATTCCGTTTTAATTTTTAATTGTACAGCGAGATCAATTAAATACCGAGTTGTGTCAGTTAGGTATTCCTATGTAAAGTTTTTGTACTTTGTACTCTATCTACACAGCATTTTTATATTTTTTCCCCCTTTTTTATATTTATTTATTTTATTTATTTCAATTTTTATTTATTTATTTTCTAGTCTGTTTAAGACTGCTGTTGATATTCATGCAAATAAAGTGTACATAGTTAAGAATACGGAATAGTTATGCCGCGAATATCCATAAGGATGCATGCGCCAATACTACCAACAGCCCTACTTACATCTGTGTTTTTGATAATGCATAGATCTATGCAGATTGGTTTCATAGTAATCCTATGATAAGTGCTTTATGTGGGGTGTTCATACGACAATATCTGCCATATGCTGGAATTGTGTCAGAAAACATGGCACTTTTGTCATTTCCCTCTTCTCCGCGTTAACTGTTTGCAAGATCTAGATTTTTCTTTGATCTCAGAGATCTGAGGGATCATAAACCTTTTTTCGGCTTAGCTTTCAGCACAGATTTGTTGAGAAAAAGAAGGGTTATAAAATCACATTTTAAAGTATTGGACCAGAAAGTGGAAAATAAAGTTAATCGCTTGTTGGAACAAAATTTACTCGCACGGACGGCGATGTCGTACATAGGCTACGTTACTTTTCTGCTCAGTTCACGCTCATCAAAGGTTTTAATTTACGACAAATTTCCCGAGTCTTATGTTACATGATAAAAAGAAACAATCTTAAACAGTGACATAGTTTGAGGACACATCATGTTGAACAATATAATCAATATAAACTTAGAACCAAAATTACACCAAAGTAGAAATACAATTGTGCGTACGGAGTTATTCCTTGCAAAATAAAGTTAACGTGACTGATTTCAGTCATTTGTGTACATTTTTGACAGGTAAAATCTAACTATCATTGTAACTCTGTATGTGCCAATTTGTCTAGCCAGTCCTCTTACCTTCTTTTGTCGATAAGCCAGAAAGTGTGACAATCGTATCCAAGCCTTCATCGCATTTTAATATGGCGTCATCAACATCAGAAACAAACGACGTTAAAACCCAATAAATGCCAGAACTTACGTTGTATCTATGTCTTGCCGTTGTAAAGTGGGTGGGGAGGTAGTACTGGCATATAAGGTTGAAAGAAACCCCAACATCCAGCTTGAGATTCTTGAATGTGCCCTTTATTTATGATCAATGGAAAATTTGAATAACTCTCCTAATCCCGTAATCCCGTAATCCTGCGAAATACAATAATTTTTACATGAGAAGGAAAGATAACAATGCTTGCATTATCAAAGAAACAATGGTGAAAGGATCACAGGTTCATTATTTGTTTACGTTATGCAACGTGTATCTTGTTACGTTATAAACGTTGTGATGTTACCTGAAGTTGAGACCAATAACCTAAGTCTTATCAGTATCGTGTCAGGATTATAAAAGATAAAGCTTTCTCAACTTAACAATATGAAGAGTACTACTTGCTAGATGTTGCACATAATTACTTAAGAGTAATTCACCAGGAAAAGTATTCCTATGTTTTTATAAAGATCAAATTATAAAAAAGAACGGTTTTGTGAAAACAACAACATACCAAAACTGTGAAACTATTAATTACAATGTGTGAATTATGAATTATAGGGAACAATATGTGGAACAAGAAAAAATAACAATATTTAAAAGATACAATGCCTGTTGTACATAGGAGGTCGCATAAATATGCACAAAACCTTACCCCCAGCAATGACAATCCATATACTGAAGTCAATTATGGTATACTGTAGTCAAGTGTGGTTTAACAAGGTCTATCATCATACTACGCTCAGCTAACAAACATCAGATATG
>JARFOD010034181.1:0-10494 GCA_031763545.1 Mopalia muscosa
TGCGGGCTCCAAACTGTTCTTGGGCTGTGTCACGTGCAGTACGATGGCGATCACGCAAATGAGATACCCGGATGTATCGATCTTCAGCCCGTGTGGTGACTCGAGGCCTCCCCGATCTTGGACGATCATTTGCAGTATTGGTCTGGACATACCGATCCCACCAGCGTGTTATGGTGCTAGGATGAACGTTGAAGGTCCTCGCACTCTTGGATTGGCCAGCTTGTAAACTCCCAATGGCAATATTTTTGTCGGCTGCGTTGAGACGTGGCATGTTCTTCGATCCTAACTTTCGATAATTGTCAGAAATCTGCCTGATTCATTTGGGTTTTTATAGCTGAGCCCTTTACTCCTGCTTTGCACGTGAAAATCGGTTATTTTGAATTTATTTTTCACGATGATTTTCATGTTCATGGTATAAACGACCATTAACAGCGTTCTAAATCATCAAGAGTTGCGTTTGAGCAAGGGTTTGGTTAACATGGCATTATAAACAAATATATATCATTACAACATGTGTATTTGGTCGTGCCGTCTGAAAAAAATAAGCTACTTTTACAAATTCTCTTTTGCGTTTCTTTTTTTGAAGAGTGTACATCTATTATAATGAGTGTTGCGACGACTAGGAATCCGAAATAACTAATAAAGGCTGATAAATTCCGGAAACCCTCTGACAAAAAAGAGAACAGGATACCGGGATGACAGGGCTGTAACAAGGTAGTTATAGTGCAATTCTAAATAATTAAATACGCAATGCATCAGAGTTGTCAAGCCTGGATGTGTTTAAAAGAGTGTCCATTGCACTAACCACAAAGTAAGATTTAACTGTCAAAAAAAGCGACCATCGCCGCGACATAATGACGGCTGGAATCTACGAATGCATTATCTCCTGACGTCTGATCTGATCAAACCTCATCGGAAAATTCAATTAGATTATATATAAGATTCATCGTATTTAAGAACATTATTAGTTCTATTGGTAAATCGTTACTTTGTGCAGAAATCTAATGACTATAAGCGCTTTTTAGCATGATAACATAAAATTACCAATGTTTTGATTCAATATACCGCAAGCCACGACATCGGTTTGCGAATGCTTGTTTTATGTGTTCCAGAAGGGATGGCTATTGTCGCATCAGGTTCTCTGTGGTGTATTGGGGTATATACATCGCTAATTTCTGTTATTTGTTTGTTATCAATTTTAACGGACGAGATGAAGATAGACCAGGAACGCTATCGCTGAATTAAGAGGAAAATGCCAAAACAGCGCGATTTGGTACAAATGGCCAAAGAAATAAATTTAACTTTTTTTTACCGTATATCCGATATCACCGGTAACTTTCTGGTTTTAGTGCTATGTACCACAATCTATCAGACTATCTGATCGTGGTAGCCATTAAATCAACAACAACAACAATAACCACAAGACGGGCTGGAGATTCAAGTGGCGACACACCAGGGTCATGAACCCAAGAAAAAATATAAATCAATCTACATAACCTGAATACAGACTTGTTGAGCAGATTTAAGTCTAGGAGTTGTGGTGACCAGAGAAAACTTTGATTTATTGTTGGCATAATAGACTTACCCAACGAATTGAATTACGCCCCGGAAAGAGGAATTACGAAAAAGATACAAGATGCTGTGCAGATATGGCAATATTATTATAACATAACGGAGGATAACATTATTTTCAGGGTCAGTAAATTATTGATCGGCTCACCGGTCATCTGGATTTTATTCCTCGTATATGTATATGTCGTACTGTAAAATGAACGAGGTACTAGAGTCGCTGCAAATGATCGCTAGTCTTTACAGTTATCAAATATATTTAAGAAATGAAAAAATCCAGACATTTGCTTGGATTAAAATAAAAATTAATATAATGTTTATTTAGCCACAGTTAAGTTAGGACAACTTCCTGTAACAGAATAATTTAAACAAACGAAAACAATGTTTAAAAGGAGATCCAACGGTCTTTCTCTTGAACATACGGTAAGTATTTTCGAAAGCGCCACCCAACATATTTCAACGAATAAAACATAACAACGGACTGATCATGAGAACAACACCCTCGATTTGTTGATACTTTCAGTATTATACAATGAGATTTAGATAAGGCGTTTGGGGGTACTAGAACCAACTAGAACTGTGTGTGTGGGTGATGGATTGACTTATTGATTGATTGATTGATTGATTGAGTGTGTGTGTGTGAGTGACTGAGTGAGTGACTGGGTGAGGTAGGGAGAGAGGGACGGAAGGAGCAAGCGAGCGAGCGACTGACTAGGAGATAAAGAATAGCTCAGACAACTATGAGCGTGTTAATGCCGTTTGTCTCGGACTCAAATTGTCTTTAATACGTTTAATATCTAATTTGTGTTCATTCAACAGTAATAGAATGTTTAATGGGAAACCCGGCACCGCGCTGGCGGATTTCAGCAAAATAAGAGGCAGGTCGATAAATCACATTAAAGAGTTAAAGAAATGTATTCTGATAGCGTGACAGTTAGGATTTCATTAGGTAACATTTTTATAGGTTCAATGTTTTGTATATAAAATGTTATATAATTATTATCATTTTTAGTTAAGCTACAAACTGACACTTACGTCAGTTTGTTCAAACTCAAATCAGTTAATGTATGTAAATACTTAAGAAAATTATTTTTATTATTTTAATTCCGTGGTTGTAGACATCTTAATTAGCACGAAAGTGTAATGTGGGCCACATGCTGTATATGGGTGATCACTAATAAGATACACATTTGCATCTATTTCCGAGTCTTTTTCCAACTTAACCATAATGAGTTTTAGGTGGCCAATAACGTATTGCTACTGTCAGTATTCCACGAAAAGCATGTGGTTGTTGTTGCCATATGGGAGGGATTGCGTGATTCATGCAGCAATGACCACTGGATGTATCATAGGGTTATATGACATATTTCTATATTTCTAATCAATTAGTTTCCAACTACCAGGTTTAAAAAGAATGGTTCAAAGTCAATATGTTTTTGGCACAAGTTTTCTATTGTTGTCGTTTGTTGTAGTATAAGTAGTGATAATCGTAGATAATGGAACAAAGGCTGATAGATCAGAGAAGGCACGAGCAGAAGAGGCGTGTTAAGTGTACAGTGGTGACATCAACCTTGCACGTTTATTTAAGGACCGGTCTAAATAACAAAATACGCAACACTTCTAAAACGTCAAACGACTGAGTGTAACTAAAAGGGTTTACTTGTCCATTGCACTAACCACAGTGTTAGATTAGACTGTCAAGACAGTGACAGTTACATCGACATATTGATGACTGAATTCCACGAAAGCACAATTTTCTGACATCAGGTGTCGGTTGGCGAGTAATGTGACGGTAAATTGAATACGTTAACTTTAAATCGTTAACAATTTTATGGACACGTTTAATGATGATTAATAAATGAAATTAATTTTCGATATTATTTCAGACGATAAAAAGATTAAACAGAATCAGGCATAAATTAACGTTTATTGTATAATGCGATTCTTGGTACGATGTAATTGTCTATTACGGCCACAGGAGAAAGTAATTTTACTTGGATCAAAATTAAGGATTCGTTCTTCATGAATTCGTTCTGTATAAACCAACAGTACGTTAGTCAAGGTGTCCCCTTCAAAAAGTTCCCGTTCAATATATATAAATATACACGGTATACATATATCCGCGAGGAAAGGTTTAAACATGTATTATTCATCTTGGTAGATAAGACCTGCTCACGGCCGAGCCATTTTGAAACCGGAAGTTTGTTATCTAGAACGCTTGAGAACTCACTTGCGAACTATTCATCAGCAGCGATAAGATCATCAGCAGCGTCAACGAACAGTACGTGATAGAGCGCCAAAATTTAAAAAAAATCAAGGCTGGTGACATTCTAACATAGCGAACACATCTATTGTTGACCCATTTCATTTGACATTCACACTGTAGTTTTCAATCTCTGTTAATTGGCGTTAATTGTATGACGATGCTCTTCTGAGCCCAGCTTGTCGGGGAAAACAGTACTACAATATTCAATAGAAATGTCTCCACCATACAAGCGAGCGATTTACCAGGCCAATCCACTTCCGTCAGAATGCAAGAACTAGTGATACCTATAAGGACTAGTGTATAACCGCAGTCAGTAGCGCTCGGGTTTATTTCCTGCTGGACGTGGGTGAGACTTGTCAATCACTTGCTTGTACTTGCCGAAATGCATTAGTAGATAAGTGGAAAAGAATCTGCACTTTATAATACCGAGAAGTCCCTATACAATGACTTGAGTTGTACAACTAGACATATGGAAATCCTAAATTTCTAAGTCAGGTCAAAACCATAGTCCAAGTCTCATCGAAAGAGAAATGATAAGTTCTCTATTTGAGAATGGTCTCAACCGCAAGGAAGAATAGACGATTGGTTCATACCATGAATATCCAGCTTTGTATCTACGAGTGAACAGGTGTACCGCGGTTGAGTATAATTAATAACGCAGTATTACTATAATAATTATACACATCAACAAAACCGTACACCAATCCTCAAAGTATAAAATTAAGCTGTCATTTTTGTGTTGATTTTTACGTTTTCAGTTCATTCGAGCTGACATTTCAAGTCATAACAATATGCCAATGCTTGTCTTCCGCGCAACTGGGTCTGCATACTGACTGTGTATATTACAAGTCCACAAGGATACGTATTCGCATCTAGGCATATACACACCGCTCAATCTGCAGTTCTTTTACTTAAATCTTTCTTCCTTGCTTCTAGTTTTTCCTTGGATTAATTTGATACAAACCTTTATGGTAATAATTCTGACTGATAGAAAAAAATCAGAGAAAAAAACTTGACTAGGATATGATAGATTTATCGCAGCTATAGCATATGGAATAGTGTTGTTATTGTATGTCACTACATAAAACGGCCGATACAAAACTACTATAGCTGTTGTCAGCCCAGTTCATGAAGACTCGTTTAGTACAGCGTTGAGAATGTCCTGGAATTGACCTGGTGACTTATAGACAGGCCTGGATACGTTTTTTGAACCATAACAAAATAGTTCTAGACACTCCAATCAGTTAAGATCTTTTAAAGAATTTGTCAACAGTTCAAGTGCTGCGCCAACGAAATAAAATCTATTACCTAACACGCCACGGAACCCTCTTAAATCTGGTGTCTCTCGATCGATCGTGTTGTATCTTAACGTTCTATGAACCCACTTCAACTGACATAGACCCAGTGGATAATCATGATGCTATTAGGAATGCTCACTGTAATGCATGCCTGCAAAATTGTGTTAAAATGTATCTTATTTGTGGAATAGGTAGACCTGTAAGAATCAAACTCACACGGACAGATCATTGCTAACTAATATTTGCAAGTTGCATTTAAGGATTTGAACATACAATGAATAGTATATTAACTTCGTGTTATCATCTCAGGAACAAAGAAACACAGTGTCTACAACAATCACCTGCATGGAAGGCTGTGTCTTGGGGTTTGCACATTGAACCTTAAGTGTAATGCTATTCGGCCGATCTAATACCTACTTTTTTAATATCTTGGGGGCGTAGTATAAAAAAATTTAAATGTCAAGTTAACAAATTAAATTAAATCTTTCCAATGGCCTAAATTGCTGATCTTATTTCTGTTTTTATGTTTTCCGTTGGGTTTAAATGAGATCTATCTGTCGTAGAATCGAATGTTAAACGTTTCAAAACTAGAGTTAATTGTTGAATCGTTGTGAGCCTATTGTATGACTCTAGAGCCAAGGGATACCATAAACATGTCAACCATCATACAAGTTTGCAATTAAATCGAGGCAATAGCCATTTTGGGCATTTTCCCGTAGGATTGTCTAATTGCATGAACAATCAGTTCAAGAGGTGAGACGAAATTTCAGATATTAAATTCAAATTATGAATAGAGAAATAATCTTGTTTTATTGAAATTGCAAAGTTTTGTTTAAGTAAATTCAAAATGAACGTACGCCACTGAATTGTATTTTTGTTTGGTAAAAATCCCGAGAGTGTATGAAATTGTATTCACATACATTTGCAAAATGGCAAGAGAGATACTAGATTCTTGTAGAGAGTTTTGTGTTTAAATGGCCTATCAAGACATAAATCTATCAGCAACGTTTAAAATAGTTAGACCGTAATGATGTTTCTACCCCATAATGCTATTCCTTGCTAACATGTTGGTCACATTATATAGGGGAACACTTATATTATTAATCTTCAGTCTTTAATATAACGACTTACACCGGCAACGTTATACGTTTATTGTACCACAATGGTTCTAATTCATAAATATTCAATCTCAAGATTAAATTTGCATCTTAATAAATATCTTTGTTCGTTAAATTCACCGCAGATTAACAATACTCTAGAAGAAATAATATGCTTAATCTGAATCAACCACATAACTTTGCGATATTTCTTTTACTCATTAAAAGTACTTTGTCGACGAGAGTTCAATGAAATTCCTGTGAACATACTTTCAACAGTTTCAATCCCTTGTTAGAATGTAATGTAAATAAATATTTGCTAAATTCTGGTCAGGCACCGCTATATATAACCATGTACAGCAAAAAAAAACAAAACAAAACAAAAAAAAAAAAACCCGTAAAATTTGTATCTCCAGGGCTGTTCGGTAGAAGAGAAAATAATGTAGGGACACAGTGCTACGTTTGAATGTAATAAATGTAACGCACCGAAGTGAAGGTGGCTAAACAGGCTGTTGATAACAAAGGTAAATACGTATATTGATATATAGTAAGATACAAACAAAGCCAAGTATCGCTCTATATAATAATCGAACGAATGTGAAACACTGTGGTATGAAAAGTTTGGGATCTATATAACCATTGTTTTATATTCCAATAAAATACCAGGTAATATCTAGAAAGAATGTTGATTTCGGATAATTGTGATGAGAGGTTTGGTTTCACGCACAGGTGTTTGAGAGAAACGCAAGAACCCCTCTGTCCCGACACCAACTCTACATCATGCGCAGAACTTCCAGGTATTGATTCTACATTGTCTAAACAACTGGTGTAATGACGTGACAGAGGTCTGAAAGATGTAACGCAGCATGGACGACACGCGATGAGTTGTTTAGCACCGGATAAATCTCTTTACAATCAATGATATTTATGTTTCATTTTCAAATCCCTTGGATTTTGTATTCTTTTGATTTGCGAATTGAGAAAAACATGTGCATAAATATTTTTTAAAAAACTTAAAAATAATACAATTCAATACTCGAGCGTACTTAATAAAAACAAATAAACAATAAATACTAATCAGATTGGAATCCACGACCAGTCCGCTTTAGGACCACTGAAGGGACACGGACATTTTATGTTAGGCTAACTACGATTTATTTGGTTATTGCATTGCAGTTAAAAAATAAATAGACGTGTAGTGCCCTGAGGGCGATAATACAACTAAAAATCACTAAGAGAAAATAGTCAAGCGATCGGTAACGTTCGGTTACCCAAGTCAAAAATGACTTGCACATTTTTTATTTCGATGTATACCAATAATGCAATGCAGCTATTCGTGAAATATTTTTTTAATTATTATACATTTTCACATTGGCATGTAACACCTTACACTGCCACAATGATACTATATCACAATAATATTGACAGCACTGTCACACTATTATAAGCATCAAGAGCTCATTGATATTTCACAAATGTCACATTAATACCTAAGCTACTGTTACATCAGTATCAACACTACTAGAACATCAGTATCAACACTACTAGAACATCAAAATCAACACCACTTTCACATTAAAGGGAAAGACAACTGTTGTTAAACTTGTTATTTATATTGCATATTTTCAAATGTAAATAAAAATTTAATGACGTATGAGCTCATCAGAATGATGGAACGCTGGCCTCAGGGCTAACAACAAGATATCATACAAATACCGCATTCTCGAAAATGGAGCATCATGATTTGTTAGCTTCAAACAATTTGTGTTCGACGAGCTCTAATTGCGAGACGAGTTGAACAGCAACTATCGAAAGTAGGCAAACCATGTGAACTTGTTTTGTTCTGATTGTTCGAAAACAAGTCACATGACATTAAACAAAATCAGACTTTTGATGATTTCTGTCGATGTCATGCAACAATAAAGTTGTACACTGGAGTGTATAGTAAGAATTATTATTCTGTCTGTCAAGTTAATCTCATCTTCTCTCGAGTGAAAGAGGTCTCCATCCAAGAAAACGTTTGCACCGACGTCTACTTTACGTCACGGGAAAACGTTCTCTTGCAAAGTAGCGGTCGGCCCAGTATCACCACCGAAAACACCGGACAGAATACACTCGCTATAACAAAACAAGCACTTCAAGCTTAGGCGGTTACAGCGATGGCCCTGCTAGTCAAGCGGTGGAGAAGCACAACTGTATTTTTCCAAATTAAAAATACTTTGTCTCGAGCTGACAATTAATGATTTCCATTCTCGAATATGCAGTATATGTATTATGTTCCATTCCCCTACATGCTGTATATGTGTAATGTTTCAGTCTCAAACATGCAGTATATGTATAATGTTCCATTCTGAAACATTTAGTATATCTTTAATGTTCCATTCTTAAACATGCAGTATATGTGTTATGTTCCATGATCAAACGTGCAGTATATGTATAATATTCCATTCTTAAACATGCAGTAAATTTATTATGTTCCATTCTCAAACATGCAGTATATGTAAACTGTTCCATTCTTAAACATGAAGTATATGTATATCGTTCCATTCTCAAACATGCAGTATATCTATGCTCCATTCTCAAGCATGTAGTATATGTATAGTGCTCCATTCTCATACGTAAGGATAAGTATCACGTTCCATTCTCAAATGATGCATTTTATATATAATGCTCCATCCCCAAACATGCATTTTATGTATAATGCTCCATCCTCAAACATGCAGTTTATGTATAATGTTCCATTCTCAATTATGCAGTGTATACATGTATAATACTCCATTCTCCAGCAGGCAGTATATGTATTACCCTTCTCCAATATTCAGTGCGGGTGGTTGGAGGGAGACCCTTTTGTCACCGTGCTCCGAGAGCTAAAGGAGAACTAGAAGCCTATCTGTCTGTGGTGTCTGTATTGTGTCATGTTATTAGGGGTTCTGGGCCATTTGCTCAGAACACCTATTGAAATCGATGGGATTATTATTATTATTATTATTATTATTATATGCATCGTTTTAAGCTTTATAACTCAGAAACTAATAAAGCCTCAAAGTTCAAATTTTGGCAGATGATGGACCATGCCGGGGGACAAAGTCTGGCATAGGCTTGGTTACTCCAGGTCACATCACTTGGCAGCCATGTTGGTATGGTAAATTCTTTTTTAAAATACTACTAGTCATAGGGAATGAAAGTGATCAACCTGAAAGTTTGTACACATATACTTCACACTATAGCGCTCAATTTGTAGCAAAGGGATTGAAAAAAAACATGCAAATTAGGCATCTACATGGCCAATCAAAAATATACCTTTTTCAAAGTTTTCACAAATTAGCAAATAAAGTGTCGATTCATATGTAATCTAGTATACTGAAGACAATGAGATCATTTATAATGGTCTATTCCTTCCCATAATGCATCTGGAAGCCAAAACGAGGCTTAAATGATCTCATTGGCCCATCTAATTCAAACAATATTTGAACAACTGCTGTAGAATTCGGATTCAATCTTTACGGAAAAGATGTGTAGCATCATAAGACAAACCTGACATGCTTTCCGTGTGTATGAGTGACTTGACCTGGCGGCCATTTTGTAAGGTTAAAATGGCTATCTCGAGAACGACGTAAGTGATCAATTTGAAATTTTGCAAATGGAAACTAAACACAATCGAGTACAAGAGGATCTAAAAATATTTAAGAATTGTATGCAAATTTGGTACCCAGTAGGCCAATCAAAATGCTCAATTTGTTAATTTCTCACAAATTAACAAATGAAGTGTCCTTTCATATATAAATGAGTACGCTGAACATGATGGAATCATTTAAAATTGCTTAGTTCTTCCCATAATGCACCTGGAAGCTAAAACGGTCAAATTTGGCCATTCGTAATTCAAACAGTATCTGAAAAACTACCGTGGGTCTTGAGTTCAAACTGTGCTCAAATGTAGTATATCTCATAAGATAAATTCTGACTGGATTTCGTCGCTTGAGGTCACACCACTTGGCGGTCATTTTCAAAGGTGTATAAATTCTTTAAAATATGACTTGACAAGAGCAAGGTAAGTGATCTGACTGGAACTCAGTACACAATCACTTCACACAATAGTGCATCAATGGCTAAAATGACATTAATAAATTTGTCCAAATTAGGTGTCTAGCTGGCCAATCAAAATGCTTCATTTTGAAATCATTTATTAATTAGCAAATAAAGTGTCGAATCATATGTAATCAAGTATGCTGAAGACAACGGGATCATTTGTAATTGTCTAGTCCTT
>JARFOD010034192.1:0-10494 GCA_031763545.1 Mopalia muscosa
GTTTGTGGTGACTTGGCTAGTGATGGATCACAGGTTGTATAATGTTTGTGGTGACTTGACTAGGGACTTGACTGTACTCAAACAATAGTCACAATTTATATCTCTATGAAATCTAAAATATTTTCCTATGACAGAAATTAATTATTCCTAGAGTGCAGAAGATATAACTATACTTAAAAAATACTAGCCCTAGCTTACTAACTCTGATAATATAGTCTGATGGAATATTATACACACATCATACTTCTACATATACTTCACACATCACTATGAACAATTTTGTTTTTTAAATAGGACACTGAGAAATGTTTCTTACATCTGCTTTCACATTGGGATTCGCTCCTCTTTCTAATAACTCCTGAACCACAGTTGTCTTCCCCTTGTAACAGGCCCACATCAACGCTGTCCAGTTAAACTGTACAAAAACACATGTAAATGTATTTAGTAATTTAAAACATAACGTCTAAAAGATGAAGCCATTCTCAACATTTCTATTCTTAACATACAAAATGTGATATACTTATTTAAATAATGTAATATTTAAATGTTACTTAGGGGAAATAAAGTCCATTCCAGAAAAACAAACAGTTCTATTTTCATGTCGGTGGATTTACCACATCCCTATGTTGTAGTATAGGGCATAGGGTGACTTACCATATCTCTTTGTTCTCGTATAGGGCATAGGGTGACTTACCGTATCCCTATGTTCACATATAGGGCATAGGGTGATTTACCACATCCCTATGTTCATGTATAGGGCATAGGGTGACTTACCATATCCCTATATTCATGTATAAGGCATGGGGTGATTTAATATATCCCTATGTTCACGTATAAGGCATAGGTGACTTACCATATCCCTATGTTCACGTATAGGGCATAGGGTGACTTACCATATCCCTATGTTCATGTATAGGGCATAGGGTGACTTACCATATCCCTATGTTCATGTATAAGGCATGGGGTGATTTAACATATCCCTATGTTCACGTATAGGGCATAGGGTGACTTACCATATCCCTATGTTTACGTATAGGGCATAGGGTGTCTTACCATATCCTCCGTATGTTCATGTATAGGGCATAGGGTGACTTACCGTATCCCTATGTTCACGTAAAGGGCATAGGGTGTCTTACCATATCCTCTGTATGTTCATGTATAGGGCATAGGGTGACTTACCATATCCCTATGTTCACGTATAGGGCATAGGGTGACTTACGGTTACCATATCCCTATGTTCACACATAGGGCATAGGGTGACTTACGGTTACCATATCCTTATGTTCACACATAGGGTGACTTACGGTTACCATATCCCTATGTTCACACATAGGGCAGCATAGGGTGACTTACCATATCCCTATGTTCAAGTATAGCATTTTTCTCTAGCAGCTCTATGACAATCTCTAGGTGACCCTCACGGGCAGCACACAACAAAGCACTCCAACTTTCCTGTGTAAAATAAACAAGCCAACCACTATGTTCGTTACTTACAGCCTCCATTTAAATAAGCGTTCACCAATTAAACGCATTCAGTGTGAAGGTAAATTTGTATTATATCAAAATGAAAACAGAAGTGAGTTGTCACCAATTGTGACTCATAAACTTAACTATGCCAATAAGGCGACATTTTGTTTACACAAAGTGAAACAATATCATACAATTCAAAATTGTATTGAAGTTAAATATGTTTAATAATAAATTTACAAAAAACAAAAGGGAATTGTTTGTTTTTATGATTGGGGTTTAATGACATGCCCAGGGTTATTTCACTCATTATGAATGTGTACCAGTCCACAGGTTAGAGGTTACTTCACTCATTATGAATGTGTACCAGTCCACAGGTTGGAGGTTATTTCACTCATCATGAATGTGTACCAGTCCACAGGTTGGAGGTTACTTCACTCATCATGAATGTGTACCAGTCCACAGGTTGGAGGTTATTTCACTCATTATGAATGTGTACCAGTCCACAGGTTGGAGGTTATTTCACTCATTATGAATGTGTACCAGTCCACAGGTTGGAGGAAACTACCTGAACACCACTGGCAACAAACAATGACGAGATACAATACAGACAAACTTTGAGAATAAACAGGAAAAGCAGATTGTGACAGCACTCAATGTCAATTAAAACGGTCTAACCTAAAACAAGTCTGAGCTGTAGAAGCCAAACCATTAAGATACTGCTCTGAATTAGGCAGTTGGTGGAGCATGACAGACAATCAAAACGAAAACAGACATACTGAGAAAAGTCAGTGAAGCTGACTATGACAGTGCACAATGGCAAAGTATAGGATATTAATTAGAACAACTTTGAGCTCGTGGTGATATAAAACAAATGACTAGTTTGTACAGGTGGACAATTGATACTGTTTGATACAGAGAGAAACAGGAAATTACATTATCTAAAGCATTCACATCCACATCGTTCTCCAAAAGTTCACGGACGATGGATAACTCCCCTTTCTCACAGGCCAGCATGAGAAATGTCTGCCCATTCTGAAAAGAAATAACAAATAAATGACAAATCAGGAATGAACGAACAAATGATGGAACAAACAAATGATTGGTGTTTAACATTGTACTTTAGGGTATTTTGTTTACAAGGCACAGGCATGTCTCAGAAAGCTATAGAATAAAGTGTTTTCGCTCTTTTAGAAAATTAATGTTTTTTCTATGCTATTAACATGGTTAGGACGTTAGGGTTTTATTAAGCTTTAAAACACTTTCCAGAGGGCATGTATGACCTGTAAAACCTATTTTTTATTTCCATGCTCTCATTTTAATAACAATGGACAATTTAAACCAGTTAAATATCTTTGAGCTATGTTTCTGTGTCATATAAGGAATTGCTGATGTTTGAAAGTAAATGAGCCAGTTACATAGGCCCTACAATAAATCCACGTTAACTTCAAAGTCTCAATAAACAAATGCTTTTAAATTATTTAATTATGGAAGCAAAACATGAATTCTGCCAATGGAGGTAAAAAAAAGACAGGACAACTAAAGAAGGCAATACAAAAGCATCAAAACAGATTTGCTTCATATTGACCCTTAACTCTGATAGCACCAGGGGAATAGGATGCTCTCACCCATCCACATGAACATTTATTCATAAAGTTTTCAATTCAATTCAATTCAACATTACGGCATACATGTATAAGCTTTTTCTATGTCATATAGTTAAAATAGTATACAATTCCTTTCTTTAAAATATATATCTTGTCTTTAAAATATACATAATTATATATATATAAATAATATGTAAAGTATGCATTCACATGTATGCCCGACTGGTAGTACTTATTGTTTAACTTTCAATACAGCCATTTATTTCAACCACAGATAATTACATGTACCCCCATTGTAGGGGTGTGGTTAATGTTAAATTGTGATGCCTGAATATGAGAAACAATAAAACTTCAGGAAACATGAAAAACAGATTTAATGAAAAGAAATCATGATGAGGAACTGTCTATTCATAAGATACTTGCTATACATTTGGGGGTCAGGGTGTATGTCATCAGGTCAGGGTGTCTGTGACTCTGCCTGAAGGTGTTTTGTTATGTATAGTATACAAAGAAGATACAAGTGGGCAACAAAAGAACACCAACAAAATGGTCATGCTACATGCATGTACTGTATGGGACTTCGTTTCTCAAAGAAAAACACTGTTGATAGACAAAAAAAAACATTTTACAGCTCTAAAGGGGACCTCTTTAAAATTTATTTCAACAAATGTACTCAAAATGACAGCAGTAAAACACAGGGGCAAATTTCTCTGCCAGAACTTTCCACAAGGCCGGCAGAGAGTGTGTCAAATTTTCGGTTATTCAGTGTGCGATTTACTATTCCAAACAACTTCAAGTTTGTAATCGTTCACGGGTACCTGATTAAGCATTTCAGCACTAGTATGTATATAGATTTATATTTCTACAAGCAATCACACTGGCACAGGGATGTAGATCAATTAAAATCGAAAAATCATCTTATGTTCTAGATAACCCCCCGAGACAAGTTTCTAAATAAACCTTAATCTTGAGTTGTTTTATGGGTAATCTACAGACTTCTCGAGAGAAGGTAATGACCATAAATATGGTGTATAAAATAGTGTTAAAAAATGTAGCTAACAAGACATTTAGCATGGGTTATGAATAAATCAGCCTACATATAAGTATTTCCGAGATACAGGGATTAATAATGAATATGTCTGCGAAAGAGAATGGGTTACAACCTGTCTGATACAGAGGGAAGTTTCGCCGTAACCAGTAGGTCCTTTAGATTTTTGTTTCTCTTGTATGCTATAATGGGTCTATATTCATACATGTTAGCTCTTACATGTTCAAGTTACATGAGAACAATGTACAGCTTAATAAATTTCTTCCCAGTTTTAAGTGAAATTTGAGCTCTATCGGATATCTTCTGAAACAACAACAACTTAATGGACTAGTGTCCCAAGAGAACTGAAGACTGCCTATTGTTTGGATGGTTTCCTTGTGAAGACAGCTAGGTCAAATCTCCATACACATGCTATAGGTGTCTTCTTTCACACAGACAGTAAAATACCATCTGGAGTAGAATTAAAACCACCTGTAACTAGTGGTAACATATTAGACCAGACACAGGTCTGGAGAATCAGAGAGACTTTCACACATCCCATTTTAACTCCCATGCATTTTAACCCATATTTGTTACGGAAAATGTATTGGTGTCCAAACTATTTCAAGCCCAAATTAAAGTCAATATATTACTATTTTCATAAATTCCTGTTAAAATCAAACTATAAGCGGATTCAGAACTCTGATTATGATCCGAAGAATTTGGGATACTAGGAACCTGGGAAATTTGTCTAGAAATTGCCCTGCAAACAGTAGAGTTTCCAGACCATAAACTTGGTTCTGGATACTATTAGCCTGTCAATTTCAACAGGCAGATTTCTAAAAATTGCTAAAATGACAGGAATAAATTCAGAATTTTAACATGGGAAAGATAGGAAAATGGAAAACTTTGACAAGCAAAAGGGAATTTATGACATGTAGATTTCCATTCCTAGCTAAGACACTTGGGTTTTGTAACCTCGTTCAGGTTGATTTTTACTCAAATTTAATGAAAAAAGTAATATTTTGATATTAATTTTAGCATGACGTATTTTATGGGCCATTATGTTTTCCTAAACCCAATTGACTCGAGAAACTTTCTGACAACTGAACAGTGAAGTAGAGCTATAATGACACGCCAGGGCCTGTTGCTCAAAGCGCTATATAATTTTATCACTTATATATCATTATGATGTCACACCATACCTAAAGCTTGAAGGGTTATCTCTAATCCACAATTAGGGATAATCTATTTTAATCTGCACCAATAGGCAGCTGCCCTTTGGTAAAAATGTCCACTCATACAAGGTACCAGTTAATAGAGTGTAGCAGGTATTAGGGATTCAAACTGCAGGCTACTTTTGGGATATAAACACTAAAGCAAACTATATGTTATCACCATAGTCAGTGTTAAACTCGGTAATTCTCTTTATCACTAAGCCCCATCAGGGAGCGGGTGGGCCATGGCCCTGCAGAATACTACCTCAGCTTCCTTGGTCGATCGTAAGAGGCGAGAAAAGAGGTTGCTTTCTGTTGCCCCTGGTGTTCTCAGAGCTAAACGGTAATGGAAAGCAGATTTGTTTGTGATGTTCTGTATTTTTGTCCGTCTACTCTCAGGGCATAGCCAGAAATCATAAGTATGGTGTCCAAAACAGTCATTTTGCTTCAGTTTTAAAGTAACTTACTACACGTAGGTGTCCAACTTTAACAGTTTCCCTATCTCCTGCATGTTAGTGTCTTAAAAGAGGGTGTCCAAATGAAACAAGTTGTTCAATTCATGGTGTCTATTTGGATGGGTGGACACCCCTCTGCCTAATCCCTTGAAGTCGATTTTGATTAATCGCGATTCACACCTCTCGGTTCAGTTCACGGTTCAGCATCCGCAAATTTCAGTTCGGTTCAATTTGTTAAATAGAGACGTCAGTTTGTGTAATGAACACTTGTCTGCATGCCATGTTAGACAAAATTATGGGCAATTTTACTTCATGCATGATTTTGTTTTGTATTTCAGCTCGAATTACGCGATTAAAACTTCATAACAAGTTCCAATATTGTTTATTCTGGTCTATTTGTCCATAAGTACTGTCAATTCCTATCGCTTCGCTGTTGTTGTATTCCTCGTGGATATGATTGGCTGGCTGATGCCTTGCATTCTCCAGGCTTCGGTAGCTTGAAGACTTGTTCTCTGTTATACATAATCGGCCAGATATTACAGGAAAATACATATAACATGGAGATTGCCAGAGCAAAACACATATCGTAAAAATATGCGAAAGTTTCACATTATTTACTCGGAGAAAAAATATATTCATGCAGGTTTTTTTCGATGTCAAAGTTTCTTTTCTTTTATATCAGAAAATATTTAATAAAACTTTTATTTGAACATTCCAAATGGGTTTCAAGAAGTCAAGAAATATCTAAACTGGAGACTCTTCCCGCGAGCTCAGCTGTGGCGTTCTCTTCAGAAAGGGTGTTATAACATTACTGCGTGGCTTCTATTTATACAACCCATATGCGGAGAGTTGAATTTGGTAAACGAGGCTTTAGTGTTTTTTACGATGGTCATCAGCCAGTTACAAAGAAAAAACAATTTTAAAAACTTGTACTGCTTTTTGCTCAAATTTTAGTTAGTTGAAAGAACCGTTGAAGCATAGGGCACCTGTATTTCAACTAGTTTGGTACCGGGTATTGCCACAAATCACTGACACAACACCCTTTGTTCTAATATATTTGCAATGTATAGGCCTACTGACGCATATCTATAGGCTGCTACTTTGGACCACTAAACTGAACCGAAGAATCGAGAATCGAAAAAAAATAATTGAGAACCGAACCGAAGCAAAGAAGGTCGAATTGTGACAGCCCTACAGCCAACCAATCATGTATGCTCTTACAACTTACCGGCAACTTTGATTATTGGCCACAGTCTTATCTGATTGGCTAATAAGAAGTTCTCAGGCATCCAATCAATTATGTAGCTTTATATTTTGGTTATATAGTAGCTCAGTGGTCAGGGTTTAGCCAGGAATGAAAAGTATGGTGTCCATAGTGGTCATTTTGCCTCACTTTTTGAAGTAAAAGCATAAATGGTGCCCAATCTTAGTTTTACAGTTCTCCTATACCCTGCATATTAAAGTTTCTTGACACGGCAATTGTTCAATTCAGAATGTGGAAAGGACCGGTGAACACCCCTCTGCCTTTTTGGACTTTTGGGCCAGCCAAGGGTTGTAATGTTAAACGCCGCAGAATGCCATTACCAAACAATTTCAACAAAGAAAGTGATCCAAAAAGACACCCTTTTTACCGAGCTTTGGGTGGGTTGGGGACATTAACCGTTAAGTTGTAAGAGCACTGTGTATATATGTATCTGGTTTTATTACACCATGCATTTAAAATTTAAATGCTTGTTTTTCTTTTTTTTTTTCTAGGCCTCCTACATGTAAATTTTAATGTTTTGTCCTTTGAAACCATGCTTTGTTTCGTTTAGTTAACTTTATCATTGTTACGGTTATTTGGGCTATTAGTTTTTTTATTATTGGTTATGTTTTGCTTATTATGTTTTGTTTTTTCATTATAGTGGTATGTTTCTGGTAATAATGTTTTGTTATGAGTTGCTACATATGTACATGTATGCATTGTTTTGGTTTTGTTTTGTCTGGTTTCCGTTATTTTTTAAAAGTGTAACCCACACAGTAAACGTTATATAAAGCGGTAATTTATATCATTTATGGTCAGGAATCAGAAAGATAACCTCTGAAGCATGTTGCTATCTTTTTTATTTGTCAGTCAACAATAGACACAGTTTCCTATAAAGTAGTGTGAATCAATCTCATTGCTTCATGTATCTATCTGTGAAATGTTTATTGAGTGAAGCCAGTTTACCTTCCTGTTCCTCAGTTACAACAACTACATGTAAGCTGATTCAGTAACTTTTGTCATCAAAAACTTTTCAAATCAAAACTCTTTTCAAACTTTGGAGATAGCTGATATAAAATTCAAAGTGGTTGAACAAAAGTTTTCCTTAATTAAAAGATGGCTAAGGTGAGTGTTACTTTGATGGTACGTACATTTGGTGGACAAATCAGTCTGGGTTTCGTCCACCACTACTGTTGTAGGTGGGAGGGAGTGACTTAGAAATGCTACTCGCCGTTCTCGGCGTCACAAATGTTTGTGAACATGCTAGCTTGAAAACAAATTCACTGATTAACTTCAAACTTAGTTATGCTTCCCCCTGTTTGATAAGACGACGGATGGGATTGCATTTAATAAAATTCTGAAAAACAAAATCGCTGTTATTGCATAATTTTACAATATTCATGCCTGTACATGTATGTGTTGTGAAAAAGATACATGTAAGCAAGGGCTTAGGCTCATTTGGACACCCTGTTTTAAATTTAACGTACTGGAGATAGGGAAATTGTTTAAGTTGGACATCCAGTTTAATAGTTCAAAACTTAAACAAAATGACCATTTTGGACACCATAATTTTGGTTTCTGGCTAAGCCTCTGCATGTAAGTATAGAATAAATTCACAGATTAACTTCACACTTTGAGTATAGCTTCCTGTCTTAAAGACAACAGATGGGATTGAATTTCACCAAGTTGAATAAAAAAAGATGGCCGCTTTCATTGCATTATTGTACAATATTCTCACAGATTAACTGGGTACATTGTACATGTAAGCTTATTTAAACAAGTTTGGTTATACATGTACATAGTTGGAATGTACATAGGGATTGTTTTATATTAATCCTGAATGTTAATTGTCTTGCCCATCTTGTATTACCCCCTTATTTGTATCTCACCAGCCAATGTCCAAGCAGCCGTGGCTTAGTGGGTAGCGAGTACACTTTCTAAGCCTACTTCTATGGACCATTCACAGGATCAAGTCCACCTGTCGACCCGTAGGTATATGAGTGTCACAATATGTGGCTCTGGCTATTGCGGGGGTGCTTTTTGTAAGGTTTCTTCTTGGTTTTCCACCGTAATATAAAGGCAAGAAACAGCATAAAATGAACGATTCGTCATCATATAAGTGAAATGCCCTTGAGTAGGACGTTAAACCCCAAACAAACAAACTTAACCATACCTCGCGAGTTTGTTTATAATATACTTGTACTGTTTATAAATATACAAAGAAAACCTGTCACCAATTACCTCCCTTGCCAACTTCCCGAGACTCCCATTCACTCCTGAAAAATCGCAGCATTGAAATGTATAATGGTGTGTCGCGATATCATTGATAATATATAGTCTTGTATCAAGATACTGTCTGTGTCATAATTGTGTTTTATGGCCCTTCTAGCCAGAGACACCCAAGTTTTATCTCCCAGTGGAGGCATTCATGATTTTCTGTCTCTACGTAAAAAATATATATTTATTTCAATCCTCTTATGACTGTTTCACAGAACAATCAATAAACCAAAGAAAAACAAAAAATCAGTTTTAATTTGGTATTAATGACTCGGGAATGTTTACGCTTTCGAAGCTTGAATGCAGATGGTACATGTATAGTATCACTCCCCAATATTGAGATATGTAGGGGATGGTGTCGAAGAAATATAAGAGATAAAAAATAAGACATATATATACATGTATGGTATTTTCGTTATTTTGGGATAACACTTTCTTAGTTCCCGGACAGGTTTCAACCTACAAATTAAATTTACAAGTGGATAAAGAGTTAATATATATGACTGGTTATGAATGTGTTTAGATTTGAAATATTGTGTATGTGTGGGCTGTCCGTTTCTAAAGCTCTCATCAGTCAATTTCCTTTTTCTGCCGGAGTGATTTCCAGGGTGCATGTTGATACATATAGAACTCTCTGGGCGTTGAATGCTCCCAGTCTGCCCCATGTACTTGCCCATTACATGGAGGAAAGTTGACCCCCTGAGGGCTATTAACCTTCTGTTTACCATCAGCTACATGACTGAATAAAAGATGCAGAACTCTGCCTTTGTATTGATGGGCCCTGTCAGTAATGTTACTAATCGATTGCCATAGAGTAGGGTATTATATAGAGACAGGCATCACTGTGCAGGTATCCAGTGGTCTACAATAGAGGTCACCAAGGCTCTGTTGTCCAACCCTTTCCTTTCCCATGTACATTCTATAAGAGGTACTGTGAGAATCAATTATTTGGGGGAAGTGCTAGTTTGTTTTTCTTCCGATTCTCGAATAGGTGAGTTTTATCTGGACAATTTGTCTCAGTGATACCTACATACAAAGATGTATATAAGTTTACATCTATATGATAAGACATTTATGTCAGTGTTAGGATTACTTGGTAGTGTGTGTGTGCTTCCTAAAGCCGCAGCCCTGTGAGGGAGCGGGTGGGCCATGGCCCTGCAGAATACTCCCTCGGCTTCCTCGGTCGATGGTAAGAGGCGAG
>JARFOD010034203.1:0-10494 GCA_031763545.1 Mopalia muscosa
TACAGTTGAGTAAAGCTGACTGGATTATACTCACGCGCATTTGTGATGGCTTCACAATCGATATATTTACTGTCCAAGTAAAGACAATAAATGAATTATATAAGTATAAGTATATCAAGTATATGAGTGTATCACATGATGAAGCTTCGTAAATGGCGGGAGTGGTGTTTACTAGGTTTCCGCCGGGTTTTCAACCGTTAATAGACAAGGAGCAGTGTGAAGTGGACAATCCGTCATCATGTAAATGAAATACCATTGAGTTCGACGTTAAACCCCAATCAAACAAACAAACAAACAATCGAACGAAACGCCTCGGATTCGGACAGAACGTCGTGGACAGACAAAATGACAAACATACATGTTTTAAGCAGACGCAGACTATGGGAATAGACAGTGTGAATGTATTTACTGTCAACTTAAACTAGTTTACGCTTAACCACCCCGGATTAGGGCAGAAGTTGTGGCCAGAAATTGGCGCAAACACACATGTTTTTAGCAAACGCAAAGAGTGCAGGCTATCATAATGCACAGTATCAATGTATTTACTATCAATTAAAACAAATTTATGCTAAACCACCCTCCGGAATAAAACAAGTTGAAAGAACGGACGTACGGAAGGAAGGATGGGCGGACGGACGGTATGCGCCTATTTTAAGATACCCATGCAATATTGAATGGTTTATAAAGGAACAAGACACGCCATAGGCCATAAATTACAGTAAATAGCAAATCAAAATCATTGAAAATAATTTCATTGGAATTAGACTTGGCGTGAGGCTTTCTGCGTTCGGTGTTCAAAACTTGTGCAAATAAGAGTTACGCAATATTTTTTTAATTTTCGCTTAAATCTAATCGATAATTTAATTACACCCGTTAATTAAACGCCTCTCAACTCAATGGACGTGTTGTTATTTGACTTTGTTTTTGTGTTAGTTCCCATGTGTCTATGATAAATGATAAGAATGCCAAAAAACTGAACATATGTTTGACTATCTGAAAACATATTTAACAAATAACCAACAATTTGAACATCTTCATGATTGTTCGTTCGTTCTTTTGATCCATTATCAGTTTCATAGGGAATTTACACCCTACTTAAGTGATAATTACCATTGAGCAGGAAATTACGAATAATTTATATATGTTTTTATCTTTTGGATTCAGCGCTCTAATAATTCATTAAAACAGATATTAAGTCAATGTGATATGAAATCTATTAACATTTTCAATGGTTTTTAAACAGATCTGATATTTGATACTGCTTCTAGTAGTCAGATTGATCTGCCAAAACAGTTCCTGGTTACACAGAAACGTTCTGATACATGCATCAAAAGTCACCGTTCCAGTCCATATTCCAGGGGACAAAAAGGAAACTGCACATTTTCCACAGAAACAAAATTGGTGGCTGTTGTTTGCAAAATCGTTAAAAGTTTTCATTCTGATTCTATTAATTTGTATTTTTGTTATTTGCCCATATTGACATATTTCCCGTGCATGCAAGTAAAAAACAAAACGAAACTAAAGCCAGACTGTATAAAGTCTGCAGATGAACTTCAAGCGTGCAATCAATGTCATTATAGTTAGTTTACTTTTTCATTATCAAACATAGGCTTTGTGTTGTGTTTGTTCTTCAGTTATTTATATTTGGCCTTATACTAGTCGTAGTTAATAATAAATTGGTCTTCAAAATTTGCTGACAACGTACAGCCATTCAGGGCTTTATTTTAAACAAAAACGTCTTCACGATCAAGATAATGCGCCGTGTCACTGTTGGAACACAAAGGGGAGGTAATTTCGCATATTTAAGCTCTAAATGGAAAAGGGAAGCAAGAAATTTAAACTTAAAACTGATTTTGATATAGTCCAAGCGCTTGATCAGGGGAAGGAGGTGTTCATGATATTTTTTTTTTACATTTCCAAAGCTTTTGGTCGTGTGTGGCATCGGGGTCTCCTTGGCAAGTTACATTTCTATGGCATAAAAGCCAATATTGGACTGGTTCGAAAGTTATCTTTCTAATAGACAACAGAAGGTCGTTTTGAATGATTGTCGGTCTCAGCTTCTTGGTCTTACAACGGGTGTGCCTCAGGGCTCTGTCCAGGGGCCACTCCTCTTTTTAATCTATATTAATGATCTACCGAGCAAGTTTCTTAATAATGTACGGTTATTTGTAGATAACGGCCGACAATGCATCACATTACATCATAGCTGAATCTCTCGCTAATGATCTATCCTGGATTGAAACCTGGGTAAAACAATGGATTGTTTCTTTCAATGCTGCTA
Source organism: Mopalia muscosa (assembly GCA_031763545.1). NCBI lineage: Eukaryota > Metazoa > Mollusca > Polyplacophora > Chitonida > Mopaliidae > Mopalia > Mopalia muscosa. Next base: position 2,282 of record JARFOD010034203.1, read on the forward strand.
CTAAAACTAAAGCTATGTTAATCTCAAGAAGGAAACAACCTTAAAATATCTCACCGACTTTTTGTGACAAATCGATCCCTTATCGAACTCACACAAACATCTCGGAGTTACATTTAATTTCAAGGCCACTTGGAACGAGCACATCGATAACCTATTAACTGAAGCAAGTAAAAGAATTTCTATGTTCCGACGATTAAAATATGTAGTAAATCGGCATAGCCTAGAAATCATGTATGTCCTTTATTAGACCACGATTAGAATATGTTGACACAGTGTGGGATAACATAACTGAACACCAATGCAAAGCCATAGAATTTCTTCAGAAAGAGTGTTTACGCTGTATTACAGGTCTTACTGAAAACGTACCCTCTAAATTGCTATAAGAAGAATGTTGCTTTATTGCACTACATCAGCGTCGTCGTCTTCACAGACTGTGCCAGTTTTATAAAATAGTTCACCACGACGTTAATCCAAACTTAAAAGGTAAACTTCCTAGACTTGTAGGTCAAAGGAATCCATACCCAAGTCGTTCAGACGCTAATTTTACTTCATATTCTGGTTGCACAGCCTCATTCCTTAAATCGTTTTTCCCAGCTACCGTTAGAGACTGCAACTCCTTGCCAGATCCGATCAAAAGCATACGTCACTATGGCGACTTTTAAAATAAAATAAACTCTTTATGTATCAGTTAATCTCCACCGAAATGGTATTACGTGGGTGATAGAGCGGCTAATATTGTCTTGTGTAGGATGCGAAATGGATGTAGTTCCTTACATGAAGATCTTTTCTACAATTATTTAATTGACTATCCACCGTTGTATGTGTGGTTCTGCTTCAGAATCAGCCACTCATTATCTGCTAGAATGTAAACAATATTCACTACATAGACAAATAATGTTCTTGTCCTTGGAGCAAAGTGGATATGATGATATACTATCCACAACAATTCTCGTGTATGGCTCACCTGAGCTTCCACTTAATATAAACGAGGCAATCGTAACAGCTGTGTGCACATTTATTAAAAGCTCCAAAAGGTTCTTATTAGTTTATGAGTAATATATGTTGCGACACTTGCTAGAGTCCACAATGTTTTTGTGTTCGTTCAGACCTATTGTAGCCTAGTATACGTTCAGCAGCAAGAAGCAGCGGCGGTCAACACTATCCATCTATTTAAACCTTTAAAAGATTAAATTTATTTCGATATAGTTGTTTTTTGAGTAACCTGTAATTCTTTCACCATAGTATTGTCATGTTGGAAAAAATAATATCTGAACCTAATTCTTCTGATTTCTGGTTGGGAGTGATTGTATCTGTATGCAGTACGTTATCCGAACGTATTTCCATGTCAAGTTGTCGAAATAAATTCAGACCTAGTATAGTAGCACCAGTAGTAACAACATCAATTTTGGTTTTCACAGTTCTTTCTCTGCATTTGACAGCGGTTTCAAACAATCCAAGTAGAGGAAGAAGATTGTTTTGTAAGTTCGAAGTTTAGCATCCGGGGAATTTAGACTGATGTGTGAAAAGTTATTGTTGTAAATGTTCGAGGTTATAATGGTGTAATTTGTTCCTGTGTCAACAAGCGTTTTAACTGGTATATCGTGAATTTGTATCGAGAAGTGGTAACAGTAAATGCGTAATCAAATTCGTCATCAAAGTCGGTCTCATTTGTAACCTGTTTTACTTTAAGGTTAGTCGATCGACAAACATGATCAAAATGACATTTCTTGTGACACAATCGACATGTAACATCTTTTGTCTAACAATTTGTGAGCTGGTTGTTATGAAAAGTAGGCGGTCTATGTTGACGTTGTTTATTTCGTACATTTTTGACTGTATGCAAAGATTCAGAAGCACCTGACATTGATTTAGTTTCTATACGTCTTGTAATCTCAATGGCAGATTTTAGGGTTATATCACTTTCTAACAGTAAGCGCTCTTAAATGCATGGAAGATTTGTTCTGCGGATCAATTGGTCTCTAATAGTTTCTTCTTGCATAGAGCCAAAATTGCATGTTATGACTAGTCCACGTAAAGCCGCTATGAATTCACCCACAGTTTTATTTTGTAGCTCTTGACGATCACTGAATCTAACTCTTTCCGCAACGACATTAACTGCTGGTTTCAGGTGTTTTTGTAGTGTAAGTAGACATATTTGGTAAACATCGTCGATATCTGTTGTAGAAATTGGGGTTAGCGTTTTGTATATGCGTTGACCCTCAGCACCTAAACAGTTTAATAATATGTTTTTTTTGTCGAGCTGCAGGATATGAACTAGCGTCAATAGCAGTGTGATAGTTCTCGTAAATGTCTCTCCAATCACGCCATGGCATAGCAGGCGTCCTAGGTGTAGGTAGGAATGGGGTAGGGGGTAGAATCTGATTCATTGTAGAAAGTGTTTGCAACTGTTTGCAAGGAGGAATGTCCAAAATATCCACGCAGGAAGGTTCAACGAATCCTCGTCGCCATTTATTGTATCGTATGTAGGAAGGATGGACACGAGTGAAGACAGATTCTTCATAGATGTAACTTGTATTTAACTTTACAATGTTAACATCGCCATTCTTGATGTACGCGCCCCAATTGAGTGTTCTCTACTGGCGTATACAGTTTTACAATTGAGGTAGGCCTATAGCACTTGTACCAGATACGAACACAGGATATAACACATGTGTTGTTCTTTCCTTCAAACCTTGTTAAAATAGTTTTCTTTCACAATGCTATAAATTTCTTTCAACTCGAAATGAAGAACAACTGCCACACATTGCTACAACCCAAATACGTCACATGAGCACCCAACATATTTATAATTATTTTTCTAAATAATCTGTTATTCAATCCCCATATATGTATGTTACGTGAAAGTTACAAAAAAATGACAACTTATTTTATAATGAGGATGTGTCAGTTTGCTGATTTCTTGTTTTAGAAAACATGTGTTTGCTGAATTAAGATCTGAATCAGCAAATCAAAACAGCGCTTTGGATTCGACAGATTTTGACTTGTTTCTGACAATTTTTTTAATGTTTTTCCAAATTCTCCTTTTCAGAACAGGTTCTGCTCTGATGCATCTATCCACTACTCCTTTTCTGGGCATCTTTTTCAGAGCTACATGAGTTCCGAAGTGTCTAATTACTGCATCTCTCTCTGCCTCAGACCAAGGTCTTTTCTTTGGGTTTCTCTTTGTGCCTGACGAAACAATATAAATATCTGTAATATATGCTTTATGTAATTAGGGCGTTCAAGCAACAACAACAAAAACAAAACCCACTAGCTGTTAACAGAACTAGAAGATAAAACAGCCTGGCCCTCTGGCTCTTACACAGCTTGCTATACTTAATGCATGTTGACCTGAACAGTTGAGGCAAAGTATTTCCCAGCACAGCTCAAATATTGTATCGTTTTCCATTGCTTCTGTGTTACTGTTTTTCAAGGGGTTCATACATGCAGCCGTCAAAGTACAGTAGGGTTAAATACTTTAATTTGTCAATCAACCAATCAATCAAACAAAACGCAAGGATAAGAAGTTGGACAATGAAGTAAATTAGATTCAGAGCATGCAAGTGTACATATAAGATTCTCTCAAAAATACCTTTGTCCTTTGCATCCTCTTCCTCAGAACCCATTTCTTCTAGCTGTACATGACCTACATATGTAGATTATATGTAAATTTATATTGACGTTTTATGATGACAGTAAGTTGTTAAAGAAAGTTAAAGCAGCTAGTGTTCTAGGCTAGAATATTTCACCCATATGACATAAGCGTCAAGTGGTGGAAGAATGGAACAGAAGACAACCTGGGAAGGGTGTTTATTATATGATCTAAAGTACTGACCGAAATACTTAAAATCAAATAGACAGACAAAGTAATCGTTAGCTTGGCGGGGAAGTTGATTTGAAATGTAGGTGATGCCTTAATTCAATTGACTACTGAAACAATGGTTATTATAAAAGAAAGACGTGTATGGAGTTTGACCTCAGTTCACAGCTCAATTGAGTTATTGGTTGGCTACAGGAGTTGGGTCTCAATTTTCAAAAACGTTAAATGAGCACATCTGGCATAACCCAATACTAGTCCGAACCTGAGGTCCTATCAACATCCAAATATGAATATCAAATCCTTTTTTGAAAAGACTAAAGCCCATAGGTTTACCAGCTCCAGCCTCTTTGTAACTCTCAGATAGTTTGAATTGGGATACTCAATCATTTGATTTAGTTACCACACTAAGTAAACATAAAACTACATGTTTGTCAACGTAGAGGCTTGTGTAATTTTTGATTGCTGTGGTTGTTGTTGCAGTACCGACTCGCTTCTATCGTTTTACCAGTATAGACAATTATCCGCCAATTAAGTTATCTTTACCAACTTCATTCAACTGGTGTAATCAATAAATGGCAGGAAGGAATCTGTGTAAGCTATTACTTCCTGAAAAAAACCTCCTTGTACAGTTAGACATGAATACTTACATGCATATCCCGCATGACGACAATCCCTTGCCAATATGCAGAAACGGAGAAATGGCTTCAAACACATACAAAACTGCTTTGTAGCTAACATACACAGATGTGTACAGCCGCGCTGAAACTTTCTGGAACAAGCGGGGACTAGCGCCGGGTAGATGTAAAAATATGACTATGGTGCACTGAAAATCGGCGCGGAAACGGATTTTTAAACCAAAAATGAACGGGGACGTCCGCGATTGGAGGAATGTCCCCAGTGTACAGGTGTGTTTAAACACCATTGTTCCCTTTTCACACCTTTCACAAACGCACAATTACACAAAACTATTTGTCATATAAGTCACATTATTTCCATTCAACGTTAATAAATATTATTAATATAGACAATTTTTAACAGATGCTACTTAATTACCATAATAATTATATAATTTTCTTTTGTGTATAAATTCGATAGTACCCGGGCTGAAGCATAGTTTATCAATACTGACAAATGTTGTAAACAAGCAGAGAGGCCTGCGCTGGAGAAAAACTGGGCAACATGATGGGGATAAGCCTGTGTAAAGGTACTATGATGCGGATTATACTTCTACCATCATCACACACTTAACTACACTTTTCTTTTAATTAAAAAACAATGTTTTTAATATTTAATTATTAATATTACATCAATATTACTACTTGTATCAACAACTGTATACTATTTTTATTATGTCGGCAATAAACACCGTGCTGAAGATCTGACGCAATTTGTGTTTTGCATACACATATGTCGTGAACAATAATACTGTTATTGCTTTGAATTTGTTAAATAATATGATATAACATTATTTATATTGAGTTCAAAGAATCAATCTTTAAACGCACCCTTTACTTTAAAAGACGAGTTTTTGTTTCACAAATAAGGGCATCTCCCAAATAAACTAAAGCCAACAACAGGCGCGAGTAATTATATGTGCGTAAAGGGGCGTGTCTAAAGACAAGAAATGTATATATGTAGCGTTATAGCATTCAAACACAAACACACCCTTCCTCAACATCAAAAGTGTTTTCTTGCTGTGCTGCGCAGTGTCTGACCGATATGGCAAACATATTATTAGCTGTGTGGACATCAGGATGTCTTCTCGTCATAGGTAAAGTAATTTTGTAATACGTTTTACCTAACAAACAGTTTGACAAATGATCACTGAAAATGTTCCCAATCATCATAAGTATCGTACATAAAGTTTAGTATACTACCCACTGTGTTTGGTTTCTAATATAACACAGCGCCAGATTAAGCAAATTTAACGAAATAATATTTAAAACTTTCATGGCCAAATGGATATATCAATCCAATGATTTTAAACTTTGGATTATATCTTGGTTGAAGATACCATTGGATGCAATGACTTATGTTAAGAATTTCCAGGTCATTGGAAGTCATTCAACTGTCCTATCCGTGTAAGTTAGACCAGACTCATTGTAATCGTCTTGTAAGTCAGAATTTATTTAATTAAATGTCACATTTCAATTCCGCTCTATCACGACAAGATGCTTTAAACGCCATGTACACTTTGGGCGGTTTGTCAACGTTTGTGGCCTCTACCATCAACCATCTAGCTTTTTAACGCAGACTGGGAACTTTGGGATAAACCCGCACCATTATATTGTGTTACCAGGAAGTGACGAAGGGGCGCTACTTTTACAAAAAGCAACAGTCACATAAAAATTTGAAAAATGTGTTATGTAAGTCAACACAAAATTTAACAATTTTATTCATTTAAAAATGATTTAACTTGTTAGTACTTTATAATTTGTTTGTTTGATTTGGGTGACTGGTATCTTTAAAAAGGGAATTGGATTGATTTACAGCTGAATGACATCAAAGCATAATCCCGGTGTATTTATACAGCTGTAAAGTTTGTCTCGCACAATTTACTGCCGTTTTAGCGAATATCACTAGATGTAGACATTCAAAATGGCACTATGTTTATGGCCAAGCAGGTTGTACGGAATGCATGAGGAAGTCCACTTCCGGTTTAATCATATAAGCTGCACCTTGAGCTTATAAAATGGGAAGCGCAGCAGCATATGCGTCATCGCCGAACTACTTTATTTTGTCAACAACAAAACGTTAATATGATGTCTTAAATCGCATTGTGACATTTGAACTGATAGGTGTATTATTAGTAGGCCAATAACAAATGTATATAGAAAGGAAAATGTGTTTAAACAGAAACGATATATAGTCAAATAGAACAAATGGTTTGACTATAGCATTTCTTATTTGTTATTTGCTTTAATCAGCTCTGGGGAAGCGATAGCTCACTGGTACGAAATGCCCGTAAACAAATGAACAGTTCTGTTGTTTAGTTGAATATTGATAGCTCTTTATACCAAGGACAGCAGTACCATCATCCTATATCTGTTTTTGTCCCCATCCTAATTTATTTGCATGCATCTGTATCTTATATGAATTTCATGCTACTGATTTTGTTTTTTATCATAGATTCCTTCGACATGCTTATTTTTCAACAAATCATTAGAATTCATTTTCTTCATCTTTATCTCTATTTTATCCCATTATGGTGCCAGCACAGATTCTTTCTTTCTCAACCCGAGACAGTTTATTCCTTAGGTAGTTAATCATTTTATACATGTAGCATGTTAGATATCTTATCTCTGGTTATGGTCCACACCGTGCACTAGAACATTGGATACAGGCATGTGTATCGAAATGTTATGTTCTATCAATAAACAAGAAGTACTTGGTTACCCCAAAATTGTATAAATATGATTCACATATATCTGTCGGGATTAAATGGGATGTCGATGAAGAAAAAAGGAGAGTGTCAACATAATTATGGCACTGTGGTCTTCATTGTGAAGCCGAAAAGCAGATTCAGTCGTAAAACGACAAATTGATTAAAGCTGGAAGCGTTTGTGAAGTAAAAACTCCCTCAACTATTCACATGTACATCTAGGCCTACTGTTGGTAAAAGATGAGATGCTGAACATGACGATGAACTTTTTAGCTTACAATGTGACCTGCAAAGCTAGAAATGTAGAGCTTTCCTGCTTCCAGCTTTGCCAAGTTTGTTCGGAAGTTTAATGTGAGAAGCGATGTCGAGCTGTCCATCTGTTCAGCTGTTCAAGTCAAAAGCTGTTAGAGGAATTGTCAAAGGGGACACGGACTTAGCTTTCCATCTATTCAGTCATTTGATTTCAACCGTCGCTGTCTTACCTCCATGCCTTACATATAGCCCGTTTGGTCATAAACCTAATGCCATTTTGAATCTCTCCATGTAATTTTAGCGTATTTTGTGCGGTCATAGCATGACAGATTACAACTGTATAAATACACCGGAACTACGCTTTGATGCCATTCAGCTGTACATCAATCCAATTGCCTTTTTAAAGATACCAGTCGCCCAAATCGAACAAATTAGAACGATACTTACAAGTTCAATCATATTTAAATGAATACAATTGTTCAATTTTTTGTTGACCTACAAAACCTATTTTAAAATTTTTATGCTTTGGCTTACCGTAAAGGGAGAGCACCTTACTTTACCTTTAGAAATAGCAGAAGGCATAAGACCGCTATTATTTACTTCCGTTTTGAATATAGTTCTTAGTAAAAATGGTGTGTAGTCTTGTTTTATTTATTCTGGCCCTGGGAATTGTTGTTTTGTAGAGTATCTGGTATTGATGTGAAGTAATTGAGTGGAGGTTTCTGGTCAGTGTAATATTATAGCCTAAATAGGTCACAT
>JARFOD010034214.1:0-10494 GCA_031763545.1 Mopalia muscosa
CATACTTACATCGTATAATGCTAACTAAACGAATAGAACAAGTACAAGTTTAAAATATTTGATTACATTAAAAATGTCTTCTAGGTAGGAGAAAGCAAAACAGTGGCTTGGAATTTTCGTTTGTGTAACTTATTCTACATATTTTGTTTTTCATTTTTTTGTCAGGCAACGGCTCCCTGAATTACGAAGAGACCCGTACGATTTTACAATGGGGGTTGTCCGATAGTTCTCTTGAGCACAAGTCTGAGGAATTGGTAGAAAAATTGGCAAAAATTCTGTTCCAAAATTGGGATCGTGATAGAGATGGACAAGTGACTTTGTCTGAGTTTGAATTTTTTCTCAACAAATATCCACAGATTGCCGACAATTTAACCATCAGGTAACGGGCATTTCGTTCTTTAAATAAAAAAGTCTAAGCAACTTGTCCTCTCAGCCAGTGGGTTGTGGTTAAAAACAATCGAAAATGACGGATTTGATGTTAAGATCTTAGTAGCTCAGTGCCAAAGGAAGTGACATAGGCTGACTTGGGCAATCACGTGGAGGAGTTTTACGAGATTTTCTCCCGGTTTTCCACAGAATATAAATAAGACAGGGTGAGAAGCGGACCAATTTTAGACCCGGTTAAAAGTGTTTAGGAACCAAAATACTTCACCCCACTGAAAACAAAAGAAACCCAAAAGAAATATAATTACAGCATATGTAGCTGTAATTGCTCAAAACGTTTGAAAACATTTACCAAATGGGAAAAGGGCGAATGGCAGTTTGTTTGAAAGTAGCAATGCTGCCTTTACCAGGAAGTGAGCGCTGAATTTTCCAACATTATCAAAAAAATTAACTTGAATTACCCTGGAGCACTGCGTAGAACCCCACTGAATCAATTGATTCCAATCAAACGACCAATCAACCAATAAAGCTATCAATTACGCAATCAATCAATCAATCAATGTAACCTATCCATTCACAATGATCCTTACCTATCAGGCCATCGCTGCCCATTAACTCCGGTTCATTCTTTTGTTTGCATAGTAACCATTTGGCCTGGATCCGGCCTTGATTTGTATTAAAAATAAACACATGTGTTATTCAGTTAACTTTATAGGTCATTGTATAGGCTAAATAAATCTTCACTCACTTGGATGGATATCATATAGCCTTTCTGTTTACGAAATGTTCTTGTTGGATTATTTAAAGAGGTACAAAATAAGTTGTAAGGAGGTCTCGAAGGTTAAATCTTATATAATAATTCAAGTGCATTATATCTCATTAACCATGAAAACAATTCAGATGAGTAACTAGGTAAAATGCTACCCACAATTCAGCTGGATCACTTAAGAAAATTAGGACATGGAGTTGTGCTTAGGGTAGTTTTGGTTACGATAATCTAAATAAACCAAACAATAACACAGATTGGTGAGTAATTTCTCGTGAATAATAATACGGATTTAGCGACCCAATGGTAGCGTTTACCCTAGACAAAGATTAGTCTTGTTCACCTGAATGAAATTTCGTCTTATTCCATCGTGAGCTTTTGGAACTCAGCGCTAACAAGAGATCTCCAACCAAGTATCTTCAATTTAGCTATTTAATTTAGATGATAAATTGATATGGAGTGATACGATACCGAAAAGGAAAACCCCTTCATTTATTTATTAAATATTTATTCTGCATTCTTATTTTGTTTTACAGTCTGTCTAAATGTATTCGACCCAGATCCAAAAGACGTTTATTTAGCGGCTCGAAATTCGTGAAGAAATGTGAGCGGACTTTGTCTTGGATGAAAAACAATAAACCTTTAATAGGGTTCTGGTTGATATATGCGGCTGTGAATGTGACCTTGTTTATGACGGCGGCTGCCAAGTACTGGCCGACAAGCAACATTTATGTGGTACTGGCCAGGGGGTGTGGTAAGTCGTCAATTGTACTTTATATGTTCTTAATACTGGAAACAAGATAGAAATGGATTTGACATGTTGTGGTATAACCTTTTTTCCGTCTTCCCGTTAGCTTTCCTATCCCCCGGTCGCTTTTAAGATTCGATGCAATGATAAAGAAGTAAGTATAGTCCTAACCAGGTTCAAGGTGTAATCAATCACCGAGGCCGCCAAACGTTATGATCATGCACTGCCAAATCCGGATTAGGACCCACTGCTAGATACCCTTAGCACTTTAATTATTTTGGTGCCCCCATATATATTTACTGTAAAATATTGACAATAATAAAACACATAACATATTTGTTTTTTGAAATTGAAATTAAACTGACAGTACACTTAATGTTTATTATTGTATACTGCCATGTTAGCTATATTTGAACAGGTTTCTCCTATTTGTTTGAATTGCAAAGTCTTTGATCAGTCAAACGCAATCTAACATTGTACATCTATTTTGTACTTATGTGAATATATCAGTTCATGTGGGGTACCTTCTTGTCGACCCTGGCTTAACAGTACAATTTCACTCTGTTGATGCCCTTAGCATTTGCTTATTTTGCTTAATGTTAAATTCAGCTCTGTACTGCCACTATAAATTTACGATTTTGTTAACACGTTCTTTTCGTCGCTACGGAACATCATACAATTATAAATCACAAAAATCCTTCAAATAGGTTCAAGTTTTCAACACCGGGTCATGTACTTTTCGTCTCACCTTGGATATTCTTGAATAACTGTGAATCTATAACAAACCCTGATAAGTCGCATATAAACATGAGATCGACATACTATTGTTTTTCTTCTTGCAGGCAGTGCACTGAACTTTAACCCGGCCTTCATAGTGGTACTGATGTTCAGACATATCTTTACCTATCTACGGTCCACGGTGCTTGGGAAATACCTTCCACTCGACCACAGCATTGCAGCTCACAAGGTCATTGGGGTCATGATAGTCTTTTACAGTGTCCTTCACACCGTAATGCATGTGGCCAATTTGGGTGAGTACTAAAATTGGACAGTTCTGATTTTGTTATCATTAATATATAATCAAGGCCGCCAAGATATTTTTTGGGGACGCAGGGCTAAAGGAAACTTGGTCCCCCTCCTACTATACATAATTGCGGGCCCAATAAAAGTCATTAGTTGGCGACTTGATTGAAACCAGCCGCTACTTCTTTTATATCCACAGAACGAAATTGTCATTGACAAATTCATTCATTTTATTTTATTTGCCTTGCTCAAGGTACACCCTCGTTTGGCTTATTGGCCTTCTGAACCCATGGTGGATGACTGAAACTGCATGCAACCCATTCATAAATTCTGTGACAATTCTTTTGGTAGCAAGAGATCAACCGATCAGTGGATAAAATCCATTATAACATTATTTTGCAGAGAGCGTATCCCGTGAGACGAACGTGACCCTGACATCGTATTTGTTCACATTAGAGGCTGGATTAGGTTGGATGGAAGGTTCGGCTTGTATCACAGGATGGGTTCTGATCCTTATCTTGGCTTTCATAGTCATCACTTCACTACCCTGTGTCAGACGAAAAGGTCATTTCCAGGTAAATATATTCGTAAGAGAAGTACAAATTGGTCAGCTGGAATATGTGTACGCCAAGGAAAATCTGCTTCCTAGTCTGAATAGTGTAAAACCGGTAACCTTAAACAAAGCGGACACAGTTTGCTTTTTCAGTCTCCCCGCAATTGCCCGCGCTGCTCAAAGTTGGCGGTCGAGTCCGTCTGTCAACCCTCGGGTATGTGAGTCACAAGATGTGGCTCAGGCAATTGCCGAGTCGTTTTTAGAGGTTTCCTTCCTGCTTTCCACCATAATACGGCTAGGAGCAGTGTGAAGTGGACATATAAGTCATATAAGGGAAATACCCTTGAGTATGATGTTAGCCCCAATCAAACAAACAAACAAATAACCAACGGTTAAGGGGATCAGCCTACTCCCCAGAAAAAAAACTCCCATTGCCACTTCCGCTGCCAATACGAAAGATTTTGTTTTATAATGGCGTAGCTTTCAGCTGTAACTTGATACAATCGTCATAAAAATGGAATTCAGCTACACTACATATGTTCACTGTCAAAATAACCCTGAATCTCATTGATGTTTGATATCTATTCCAGTTGTTTTATTGGACTCATTGGCTGTTTCTCCTCTGGTGGGTCGTCCTCTGTCTTCACACTCGCTATTTTTGGATCTGGTTAGCTGCTCCGGCAACAATATACATCATGGAAAAGCTGTACAGTCGCGTCAAGAAAGGCTCCATGCAGGGGATTGTGGTCCGCAGTATTCGCTCGGTGGATTCAAAGGTTTGTAAGAAAGCCAATGGTATCTTACACTGAATTAGATTTCCACACGGCCTTGGTGATGGTGTAGTTTACTGCCACAGTATAAAAATGTCTTGGTGTACTAACCCACTGCTCATGTTGCTATGCCCTGTTGATAACATGTTATATATTTTTTATTAAAGAATCTCCTATCGGATTTTTATTTTCATTTTTCACATTAAACATGTGTTGGTTAAACAATATTGTTTGTTTGGTTTTGCCTTTGCCCCTTTGTAGGCCATTAGCAACGTTTCAGTTTTTTCATTACAGGTTTCGGAAGTGATAATTGAAAGGCCAAGGGGATTGAAGTTTAACGCTGGAGATTATATATTTATTAATATAGCGGAAATTGCTAAATTTGAGTGGCATCCTTTTACAGTAAGCAGTGCTCCGGAGCAAATGGGTAAGTCACATGAGGCAATTACATGCTGTTAGTAAACAAATACCTTTCCCTTATGGTATACATGTGTCGAACAGTTTTTACATGCCATATGGCACAAGACCTACATACAGTTTGTTTGCTTGTTTGATTGGTGTTTAACGTCGTACTTAAGGGTATTTCACTTATATGACGACGGATTGTCCACTTCTCACAGTACACAGCCCTATTACGGTGGAAAACCGGGAGGAAACCTGGTAAAAACCACCCCGCGATTGCCGCTCATATACCTGATGGTCGACAGGCGGACTCGAACCGTGAAGCAGGTTCAGTTTAGGCAGCGCACTCGCTACCACTGAGCCACTACCGCGGGCCCCCTACATACAGAGATATTAAGATATTTCTGAAGCATATGTAAAGATACCAGGTAAAACTTTGCTTTGTCAACATACATCTAAACGTATTAAACCAAAAAACACAGCATTTGCGTCTTTTCCTTCACGACCCTCATATTACCCATTATTAAATGTTTAGTATATATCAAAGATACAAAGTTATTGTCGAGTGTGAATAACTGTTTTTTACTGGCCCCCCTTTCACCCCACCTCTTCCAAAAAATAAAAAAAAAGAAACACAAAAAAGAAAGGAATGACGAAAATAGGAATTCATAGTGGATATAATAGGATGAACTTGAAGACCATGGACATTGCTAGAGTGAATGGCGAAACGGATAAACCACGTTGGTTATCTTTCCACCATTCACTTATCTTTGTGGCGATCTAACATGAATCGTACATGTGCGATAATCTGAGTTGGTAATCATGTAAGATATGTCATAAGCCAAACTAGATTTCATTTCAATACATCGTCGTGTGAATGTGTTTAGGGGTAGGAATAAAAAATGGAACTGGAAGCGTCTCTTGCAACATTTATGGAGTTTAAATGTGACTGTCATATTATATTTATTATTTATAACAAAATTAAACCGATAAACGGAAACATTCCCAGTTCGGCAGTGATAATGCCATTTCCAGAATGAGACTTTCAACTCCATTTGAGGACATGGAAAAAATGAAATGCAAATTTTGTTAATCTGTTCGTTTTTTATTCATAGATACCTTTATTTTCACTGGCTTATTGAAATTCAGCTCTAAAAAAGATATATTAATCATTTTTTTTTCCAGATTACATATCATTGCATGTGCAGGCGGTTGGTGATTGGACGAATCGATTACGGGCTTTAGGGGAGTCCTGGACTGGACGATGTTCTTTGGTTTCATCATTAAATTTATCTACAGACACTTCTACTACTAACGCAACGAAATCCGCTTGTGACAATGTTTCATTTGAGCATGAAACTACCACAAACAGTAAGCCTCTTGACCGCCAGTTAATAACATTACGAGGTTTATCGGCATCCGAGAAAAGCAACACTGCCGTGTCTCTGGTGATGATGAACCCCAACCTCCCCATGGAATCATTCGTTAACGGCAAAATAACTGATGTTGAATACATGGGAACCACCAATGATTGGGTTTGCAGAAGGAATGTGCTGAACAAAGTTAAGGTAAAAGTATATTTTTTAGGAAGAATTGCTGTTTGAAATTTTAGGTATTTGGCTTACATGTTTCATTTTTAAAACTATAGAATGAGTGTTGATAGGACAGAGCTGGAATTCGCCTGATTAGAGAAATCGTTGCTTAAGCTTTCAAAAATTTCGTTAAAACTGAGTAATCTGAATTCACTCATTCATTACATTACTCAATTGCAATAAACTCTTTGAAAACTATGGCTCTAATGGAATCCTTAATGGTTCTTCGGTCATGGCTCTGGTGGAAACCTTTATGGTTCTGTGTGGAACCCCCACATCAACTGTTCCAAGGATTTTTCCCTTTCTTCAAATATCAAAGAACCGTTTTTTTATCGTTATGGTTCCATATATAACTATCTTTTCTTTAAAACCCTCCAAAAACCCTTATTTCTAAGAGTGTAGTATGTTGCTTGCCACTTGTCATTTTGGCTGTCAACCCCCTCCTCAGTGGAAATTGAAGAACCTGTCTTGAATCACCTACTAGCTGTTTTGAAAACAACAATGGATTCTACTTTCGGTATCACATCATGTGACCCCAGTCAATGAGGAAGGAATTAAGGAGAATTTAACCTACATCCTTGATATATATTTATGTCTTTACCAGAAGCGTCAATTGCAATAAAGGACTGTGCCAAAACTAGGTTGATGTATGTTCTATCCCACATAGGTCACTACCCTTAAATGATCCACTCACAGGTTCTACGCCACTTGTCTACCTTTCGTTTAAAAGGGAAATTTCCCAGTCATTCCTGAGATCGCGAGGTAGTGACCACTTGTACTAACGAATTGTTATTTCTGCGGACAGGCCAAGATTGACGGTCCCTACGGCTCCCCATCTACTACTGTGTACGATGTTGACCACGCTATATTGATAGCTGCAGGAATTGGCGTGACTCCGTTTGCCAGCATCTTACAAAGTATCATGCACCGACGGAAGCGCCAACGAGCCATTTGTCCTGAATGCAACCATTGCTGGAAACTCTTTCAGAATGATGGCTTGATACGGGTGCCTAAAAAGGTAACTTTTAAAAGAACATGTTTTACAAGTCTGCAATAGACTTGGTTCTTTAATTTCTTACAAAATATGTATTTTTTCCCTGTTAGTCGAAGTAGCCATTACTTGAGAGGAAGAAATTGGAAACCAAGTGCTTGGTCTGTACGATATAGCTTGTTTATCGCTTCGACATCGTTGGAAAATAGTCTGTTGACCGTAATACGACTTTTGATTGGCTAATCCGTTTGAAAGGCCTTTACGCTTAACCTGCAACAACAGTATATTCTATAAAACGTTAATTTTTTTTATATAGAACCGAAATTTGGAAAGACAAAGTTAACAAACAGTGGTCGTTGTAGGACTTTTTTCTTTAGATGGTAATGTTTTATTGCCTTCCAATATTTGGGTTTTTTTTCGATAAACTTTACATGTTTTCAACTATGTTTGCAGGTTCAATTTATTTGGGTGACTCGTACATTTAACGCCCTGGAATGGTTCTTAGGAGTTCTCGGGGAGTTGGAAGAAGAACAGGCGCTGTTTTCTGATGATGAAAAATTTCTGGAACTTAATCTACACGTCACTTCCGCTTTATCTCAGAGCGACTTTCGGGCTGTTGCACTGCAGATGGCGCTAGAGTTGTGCTACCAGGAAGAAGCACGTGATCCATTGTGTGGTTTAAGGTCCCGGATTCAGCCCGGCAGGCCAAACTGGAGAAAGGTAAATGCTCATTAGAGTAGTGAATCATTTTTTCTTGACAAATATACGAAAAGATGTGACCAGAGAGGGGCTGGTGCTTGTTCCGGTATATTTAATTAAGTCGTAAAGGCCAATGGACCACGCCTATTAATATTCATATTAAAGCTGTTATTTATTTTAGAAATAGTTATTTTTTGCTTAGAAAAATACATGAATAAATTTTGTGCCTTTAGGAAAGTGAAGATTAACAGCATTTTCGTCATTTTGGGATAACACTTTCTCAGTTTGAACGGATTCTAGTTCCGAATATTTTATAGGTTGAAATCCGTCCGAGAACCGTAGAAGGCAGGGTGGCTGAGTGGTCTAGGTGGCTGGCATTTACTGCTGGCGATTCGGTGCCTAACTCTGAAGGTCGTGGGTTCGATTCCCGGGCAGGTTTCAACCTATAAAATATTCTGATCTAGAATCTGATCAAACTAAGAAAGTGTTAACCCAAAATAACGAAAAATACTGGATAAACACATGTTTAGGATTGCTCGAGTATATATATAAAAAACATTATAAAATATGCTATCTATTTATCTTTGTTCGTAGATATTTTCCAACATATTAGGTGGAGACAAGAAAGCCTGTGTGTTCTACTGTGGCCCACCACAACTGGAGGCTATTCTCAAAAAAATTTGTGGCGAGTTTGGCCTAGGGTTTAGAGCTGAGAACTTTTGATTCTCCAAAAGAAAAAGTGCTTTCACTGAGAGGCTGATGACAGTTTACTCCGGGACCTAAGCAGTGTCATATCCGGTCTCAATGTGTAGGCTGACAGCATTGAACAGTTGCTTGTACCATTTTTTCCGCAATAAGGGGAAAATGATATGATGAAATGTGATACTTCGTGGGAATAAGGAAAGGCCCTATGCGATTGGCTACTTTTAAACGACGTCACTACCACTGAACTCGACGCGGTGCTACCGAAAAGTTGGGAAGTGAAGAGGGGTAGACGATCTTTACCGCCATGCCTTCAAAACTATCCTTGGAGTGCATTACAGAGACTTCTCACAATATTCTCATACTGATGTCTTAAATACATATGTATATACATAACTTATTTAAATTTGTAAAATGTTTGGAAGGACACAGGGGGGAAATAAATAGACTTCAACCTGATAGAGTTCCATTGCATTTTCAAAAACACTGTATCACCTGAAGTAAATGAGTTCCTTGTGAACGTGTCAATTAAACGTTCTAGGTATAAAACAGCTATCCAGTAAGAGAGATATATTATCACATCGGCTGTTTGTTTGTAAATAGTATTGTCGTCAAGTTGACTTTTGTATGATTAAATCAGCCTGAACAGTTTTATCTTTGCCTAACATAAATTACATGCTAAAATTCTCTGGTTCAAAGTTAAGGCTTGAAGGGAGAAAATAGTGTAGTCAAGTTGATTATTGTATGATTAAATCAACCCGAACAATTTCCTGGTCTCTTTCTGTCTAAAATAAATCCCATGATAAAATTCTCCAGCTGAATGTTAATGCTGTAAAGATAGAAAGAGCTGATATATATGGAGAGTATTGTGATGCCTTAGTGTCCACAGGTCCGAAGGGCAACACAAGTCAATCCAGTGATTTCAGGTATTTGGTATAGTGCTTTTTTGTCAATGTTTTTTCTTCATCCATTGGCTCCGGTGTCACATGACTAACAAAAACTTAACAACGGCGTACACGCCCAGTATAAACACACACACTATATAATATATAAAGCTACAAACAGTCAATTATACGATTGTGAATGATAATTTTAGATTATATATTTAGATTGCATTTTACTTTCATACACAACTTTTTCATAATTTTAGATTGTATCTTATAAATACCCATATCATTATTGTACATTTATATTAAATTTCACTTTAACACAAAACTTGTTCATAATTTTATATTGTATCTTATAAATACCCATGTCATGATTGTATATTTATATTGCATTTCACTTTAACACACGACTTGTTTCATAATTTAAGATTATATATTATAAATATCCAAATCATGATTGTTCATTTAGATTGCATTTCACTTTAACACACAACGTTTTCAAAATTTTAGATTGTATCATGTAAATACCCATATTATGTTAAAATATTTAGATTACATTTCACTTTTATCTACAACTTTAAGCTTACAACAAAATACAAAAATAAGACATATCATAGAGAAAATAGATAAAATTGATTTTTTTCACTTGTTTCACAAAAAACACATTCTTAATTGTATCTATAGGCATCTTTGGTGTGAATAAACGAGCATATACTTTTTATGCAAAGGTTATTCAAATTTTGTTTTGTTGTTTATTCATTCATTTAGTAGGAGACTTGCTAATACAAACACAAAAACGTAGTACGTTCATTTCGAAAATTATTGCAACGATATTACAAGCCCCATTGAAGACACCCTCTGAATAAGGGCAGTTTGTTTGAAGAGAACCAATGTTGTGTTTACTTAAAGGGAAAGACCAACGATTTTAGACCTAAACTTATTATTTTTAATGAATATTTTCAAAGACAAACAACTGT
>JARFOD010034225.1:0-10492 GCA_031763545.1 Mopalia muscosa
CACCCCAAAACAAAATTGTGATCTGAAAAGTTGGGAGGGGGGGGGGGGGGGGCAATGCTCACAGCTCCCATGGCAATAAAGATTATATAAAAAGGACAAATGTGTTTTTTTTTTCTTTTTTCTTACTGATTGTACATACTTTAAAACATAATATTTAAAATTTTCGGATCCGAAATTTGACATTTAATATATTGACATATTTTACAACTTCAATTTGTTTCTCTTTTTGATGTTCACTTCCACAGCGACAACATGGCTGGCGATGTTGTCATCAGGTTTCGTGATCCGTGTATTGTATCATGGAAACTAATTTTAAAAAATTGTGGATATTTTGGGTAATTTAATGGCTTTATTTAAAATAGTTTGGGGATATTTAACTATCAAACGTTTAACACTGGAATGAAAAAAACACTATCTTCTTAGCTTAGATGGACTTTCGAAATAAAATAGTT
Organism: Mopalia muscosa; assembly: GCA_031763545.1. Taxonomy (NCBI): domain Eukaryota; kingdom Metazoa; phylum Mollusca; class Polyplacophora; order Chitonida; family Mopaliidae; genus Mopalia; species Mopalia muscosa. The sequence goes on from JARFOD010034225.1 coordinate 453, forward strand.
TATTAATAATAATATTATTATTATTATTATTATTATTAAATCTTTCATGCAAGATGACACTGTTGCTGATTGTATACTTAATCCTGCTTTTTGCCCGAATATGATCACGTCTATCAATATAAATGCTTCAGAATGCCTCTCTTAAGTTCCGCAACCTAGATAAAATCCGTCAATCTTGACAGCTTTTAAATAAAAACGCAGATATATACAATAGGGAATAGCTCAATTATACTTCGTATTTTAATATCATAGATAACGGAACTTTAACAGCTGGGTCATTCTGCGGTGATAATTACATCTGTAAATCAGAATTTCAAAATCTTAAGTTTCTTTGGGCACGCCGCCGTGGCTTAGTGGTAGCGAGTGCGCTTACTAATCCTACTTTGATGTACTGTTCATCGGATGGAGTCCTTCTCTCGACCCTCGGGCCTGTGGGTGAGTCACACGTTGTGGCTCAGGCAATCCCCGGGTTTTTGCCACTGGCTAACACCATTACTACACCTTCTGACAAAACGGCTCTCTGGTCAAGGACAGTTTTAATGGTGTATTTTCTTAGACCCGGAGGAAAATTAACTTTCCAGCAGTATTAGATCACTTCACTTTTTGGTTGTGTCAATTATTGTTGGAATACATTGCCGTCACATACATTAAATATCCTTCAACACGGCGTACAACACAGATCAATTAGTGATAACAAGTTCTTAAGTAAAAATAAAAATGACATTAAAACCGAGCACAATAGTTATACGGTTACCACGTCCAAGACGATTAAGGATACAATGCTTGTCTAATACATGTGAGATTCCCTCGTGTACGCTTGAACATATGGAAGACAAGATGTTTTCGAGTTATAACTATATAAATTGGATCGATTTTCGCTAATTACATTGCTATAGACTATCAGTTGTACATTTCGAATCCATGCTAATCCATATATTGTCTCTCGTTAAGAACTATAATGGCCATAACTCTTAGTTGAGTTTGGATGTTAAGATTCAGATTACAAAAGTTAACATTTTCTGTTTAAAATAGTCCCTCTATTAAAAGTTCAAGTCTGCTACTTCATTTGTGATGACAACATAGGTACATACACCATGGAAGATATGACTTCGAATTTAAATGTTATTTTAAGGATTTATGCATTGAGCTTACATCTTACCGCCGATGTACCAATCCCTATCTTTATTTTGTTTGAGGGTGCATTGGAATCTAACAATCGCATTTATTTGTCGAGCCAAAACTTGACTTGCTTTTTGAAATTGCCTGTATATACTAACTCACAAATATCAGAATGTGTTGCAATTATAATAACAGAACATTATCTAGAGGGCATTTGATTTGATTTGATACTTTTATTCACCAAAGAAATTTATATAAAATACAACTATTTGTTAACAATTGTTTGGCGGGAGGACTTACTTTATCTCAACATTAATAGGACAAAACACAAATGAGTACTGGGAGTGACTAGAGTTACAATCTGGATGGTTTGTTTGTTTTCTGGATATAGAGGGCGTGTCAGCTCAATGGGAGAAGAAAACCACTTTCATTGGCAAATGTCTAAAGTAGGTCAAAACCAGGACATTCACAAGCGTTCTCGTTATGCCATGCAATTATGAACTTTCCGATTGGACATTAAGAAAATTGATAAGGATAAATACGATTAATGCATGTAATTGGAATCTGTCTTATCTATCTTTTTCTACAATATTTCCATTTTAATGAACATTTAACTGTGCCTTATCTTATTCACCTGAAAAGTATAAAACGTCTTCATTTTTAACAAGTGGATGTCAAGAACAGTCCTAACGACAGCATTATGTTCTCTCTGGCTGCTTGGGTTTTAGTTGTCGTTCTGTTATCGATGACAAAGGGAGAAAAAACGGAAGAAGGTGAGTTAAAGCACATAGTCGCTATTAGTGGACAAACTTGGTGTGTATAAAAACTTCTTGCTTATTGAATACAACTACTGTACCACATTCTGGAGATCATGGCGTGTTGAAGCACTAAGAAGTTGTTATCCATATCATGTCTTCCCAACTTACACGTATTTACGAGTTGTAAATGTTATTTAAAGAAGATACTCGAATATGTAACTTCTTGATTGTGCGTTATATAAGCCAAAATCCCTTATCAATCAATTAATCCATTATGGACCAGTTTGTTTTAAGAGTAGCAATACTGTCTTAAACGAAAAAACACTTAATTTGTTTCCTATTTTAAAAAAAACAACATATTTTTAGTTGAAGATCTTTAACACAAGATAAAATTCTGAGAAATAACGTACCAAATATACCATGCATTTGTTTCTGCCGACATTTAATGCATTTTGATGGGTTTCAAATTTACATATTGGCAATTCTAAGTATACAAGGTCCCCCGACATATGTGCCGACCTTTATAATATAATAGACCTAGAGAAATTGTTGTTTCGTCGTCAGCTTTTGCGATCATTTAGAGCTAAATATCTTCCCATTCTTCGGCGTTTACCCGATTATTTTCTTCTTTCAGAATGGTCAACAGCGATTGACAAATGGATGGCAGATATGACAACGGGATACAATGCTAGAGATGTTGATGGTATGAAAGCGATTATGGTGCCTGACGTACACCGATTCCCCCCGGGAGCAAGCGAAGTTTTTGGCATGGACGGTAAATATCCATTGGATTCATCACAAAGAGATCTTTCGTCTGTCTATTTTTGCTATTTTATGTGCTTCTACGGCCGATAACTCATTGCATTTTTTTCTTTATTTTCTAAGGGATATCCTCAGATATGGGTTTACATGTGTTTTTTTCGAATCTATATCTAGAAACCAACGAATAATTTAAAACCACCGTTTGTATATATTTTATTAAGGAGCTGAAGTTTTTGTTATTTTTATGTTTCTACATTGTATATAAAAGTAACTGCCGTTTCGTTATTGTCTAGGTCAAAGGTAAATAATTATGTGCCAGACTTTTAAAAAAAATATTTTTAAACCCATCTTAATGCATGCGTCGGGTACTCTAATAAATATTCCCGACTTAATCCCTATATCCCTTGACAGGTTACCATTTAACATACTTAATAATATAATAATATACATGGCATCGACTTTTGGTTTCTGTATTTTATAAAAAAAAATTTGAGGGTTACAGATATATTCGTTCCTAGCTGGTCACGCGACTAACGAGACTAACACTCTTAAGTGTTACGGGTTAATATAATGTGTGAACTATCGAAAGTTTAAACAGTCGACTCTTTAGGTCAAATATTTTTAAAAGGAAAAATTTTGATTGGTCTTTAAATATGGCGGCGTGGAAAAATTCGGCTGTAATTTAAGAAAAGCCCATGTTTAAGCTCCAATTATAAAATGGATATAGCTCGACCAGAAAATTAGAGAGCATAATTCAACACAAGAAATGATGGCCGTTTAACCTACATGAACTTTATTGCAGACGAAAGTAGCATCGCTTAAAGTGGTGCCGTTGGCTATTTTAGAAGCTTCTAGACTGCATAAACGAATTGGAACATTTCAATTGTGCAGGCAAACGGTTAAGATATTTCAATTTTGTTGCTTCTCAATAAACATTCTATTGTTTTAACCTAACTGAATATCTTCAATTAGGTTCTTTATTGACATCCTTTTGTTATATTAAATACGCACAACTAATTGCCATAGATATGTTGAAGTTCAAAGGTCAAAGACTAATCTGTGCTTTATTTCGTTTCAAGCTGCCTATAACAATAGCCAAATAATGTTTGTTTTTTTTTTTCACATCTTCTACTGTTTCTACAATGCATACACCATTTGCACATTACAAACTTAAGCAATAAGTGTGATATTTAAGATACATTTGTTTGGGAATATTATGGCACTGACAATTGGCTTTGGAATTGGACAAGGTTTAGGTTAAATCTGTCCAATTGTTTAACTTATGCCATGTTTTACAATAAAAGGCTTCGTGCACTTTGGAGCACCAAAACATGTAGGGCGGGATGAGCGGGATTTTACCTGTTGTTCCACACACTGTAGTTTCTATTGCAGAAATATTTGTTTCCCACGAAGGCAATTACAGACTCGAATTGGACAATGTTCGATGGTTTTGTGGGAATGGAGCCGTCGCAGAGTACAAAAGTTTTTACTGTACCGACTCTGATTGTCTCAGCCATGCAAAGTATGTGAACTTATTGTCTCCCGCTACCATATATAGTGAATGGAGGGGCATTAGAAATGCTACTATCCCTTCGTTCGTCCACCTTACTATCCGTCCGTGCATCTATCCGTCACAAATGCTTGTTCACAGGTGGGATTGCATTGCACACTGTTCGGGAAAAATTGCCGCTATTGAGTAATTTTACAATATTCACCCATATATGTTTAGAACATGATATATGAATTATAATCTTTTTGATTAAGACAAAGGATGGTTTTTCATTTCATGAAATTACGAAAAATAATACGGCCGCCATTGCATAAGTTTACAATGTGAGGCTTGTGAGGTGTGAACATTATAACTTGAACACAGATTCCCCGGTTAACTTGAAACTTGGAATTTATCTTCAAACTATAAAGACAAACGATGGTATTGCATTTCAACAAACTACACAAACATGAATGGGTGCCACTGCATACCTTTGCAATACTCACTGTTTGTGACTAGATATGGGATTGCACCTAATCCAATTATGCAAAGCAATATCGCCACCTTTATTGATGTTGTGGACATGATCATTTGAGCTCAATGTCCCAGGCCCCTCCCCCCCCAAACACACACACCTTCATATCCGGAAGATAGATGACAAGGCAACTGTTTGGGAAAAACAACGCAATAATAAACAGCTTCTTACAATTTTAAATTCCTATTTCAGTTGTAGTTTTCTACAGTTGCACGAACGGCTGGTATTGCATTCACAAAGGAATATTACAAACAGCAAAGCTAGTATTCCGAATTTATCCAAAGTTTGCCAGCAAATATGGCCGCCAGTTTCTAAATTATATTATGTACCCAAAGTATATCTTTTGATAAGCTGTTTTAGACCAGGAGGATTGAGAATAATTCACTTCCCCGTCCAACACAGCACAAAGAGTAGTAGGCCCTATACAGCGGTGCAGATATAGCGAAGTGCAATATGTACATGCATAAGTGTATTTGACACGCATTAGGTATTTACATTTTTGAGGACTAGGGAAGTGTATACTTCAACTTGTAGATCACATATTTTTTTCTATTCAGGCCGAGGAAAATATGTGAAAACCAATATAACCCGGTTTTACAGTACATTTACATTACATTATTATCCGTCAACCAAATTCGTTGTGCTCTGATTGGTCAATTTCCAGGGGGTAAAAACCCGTACACCCCGAGAGATTTTGAATGTCACAAGAGTTCAAGGGTAATATAAAAAATAAAAATGACCGCCTACGCTTCAGATCTTATTTTCTAAATTTAATAAAACGTATTTTTATATAGATTTTGGCTTGACAGAGAGTTACTTCAAAACATATCTGCTTTACAATCACTCAATTATAATGACACTAAAATATTAGAAACGTCTTTGAGCTGGCCATAATTTTGAAGCGTCATGGGCCCTTTCGATGCGCCTGAAAGCTGCATGCGTTCTCATGGCAACGCTAGTTGTCAGGGGGGGAAGTAACTCCGACGGCAAACATAGATCGTATTGCCGAAGAATGTATTTTGTGGTGGTTTCAAAGCGAATACAATCGCACATGCTGTGGCTTGGCGGATAATAAATTTGTTATTGATGTTTTTCTTAGGATGTACGGACTTGTATGACCGTACTCCAAGCCTGTCACTGAAGCCCCTTACTCACCAGGCGCCTACGTTGGAGTGAAGCAAAATTTGTCGAACATAGTCGTGCGCTGAATAATTTGTATCATGTGACCCAGTTCGCTACTCATTCCATTCATTTTGATTCTGCCAATGCGATATGAAGATCACATGGCAAGCAAAAACAGCATTCAGATAAATCTGCTACAGCAACAGGCGACATGCAGTCTATCAATTTGGTTTCTTACCTCGACAATGTGGAAACCAAAAGGGTTTTCGTGCTCCCAATGTTAAAGATAAAAAATGTACAATAGACGAAAACGACAAAGTCAATTTATGGAATTTTTCTCTGGGAATCCTTTTCCAGCTGAAGCCAAGTGCATTACACGACTTTGCTAATGGCTTGTTGGTTTATTTTGTTTCAGGGGAATGGCTGTTTTCACAGATGACGACGGCACACTGAAATGTCTCAGCTACATATGGAACCTTGACAACTGATGATATTGAAACTGACTGAATTTACATGATTTTCCGATAATCAGAAACTGTATCATAATGTCCAAATGTAAGACGAGTAGAAATTATTAAAGGGGTGACAACCCGAAATACCAATGCAGTGCATATCTATCAGAGTTTGTTACTCACTTGGAAGTCAGAAATTATCAAATATAATAATCATCTTAGCGCAATGTGTATTTGTTTGTTTGATTGGGGTTTAACATTGTTTTAAATCAAGGGTGTTTCATTAATATGACGACAGATTGTCCACTTTACACTGATCCTTGCCTATTTACTGTGAAAACCGAGAGGAAGCCATATAAAATGGCGCAGAAATTTAATTTGGCATATATGGTGTGCAGTGAGATTGGTGGAATGGGAAATCAACAGCTTATGATGATAATTGATAGTCTGGTAGTTGGCAGCTGATCTTAATCGTAAAAATAAAAGTAATTGCCCAAACTATATGTTGGTGAAATTTGCCCTATACTCAAAGAGAATCGCAAACCAGAGCTAGAGAGAATTCAAAACGACCCATCAAGAAAATTGAACCATCCGACCTCAGTACATTCGGTCTTGTCTGAAGTTTTATTTCTATTAATGGTAATTAGCCTGAGGTCGGAAGCACTTCCACTCACCAAAAGGCCCCCGCTATGGTCCCCTGCTATGGCCCCCTCGCTATTAATTCACAATATCAACGAGAGACACGTTTTGTTACTTTGATATATATAAAGAATAATGTGGAAATAGCATTATTATTTTAACTGGACAAAGTTGCATGGCCATATGACAATAAAACAATACTGACGACGCCGCTGAATCCAGACGCAGAAATACCATCCAGTAAGTGCTGTCTTGTTTCACTGTCGAGCGGATGATGAAGGAAATGCTGTTCAGCTGTCTCGTTATCACCCACTTTGGCATGGTGAATTTGCAGCTAAATGATTATTATATAGGTCATGGTTAAGGAAACTGCATTAGTTTCTAACCTTACACAAAGCCACATTTTTCTGGTCCTGTTTCAATATAGTTAAAAGATGGCGGATTTAAATTAAAGCTTAGGCCGTTTGTCGTTGTCTGGGATACTTTTAATATTAAATGACAGTGCGTTCCAGTCAGTCAGTGTTGTAGTAAAAAAAAAAATTCTTAAAATTTTTGTTCGAAAAAAAAAAAAATGAGTAAAATTTTAGTTTGCGATTAGGGCGTTAGGGATTTCTGTCTGTAGTCAATTGGGAGAGTCGATGGTAGAGGTCATTTGTAGGTACATCGTAGAATAGTTTATGGAAAAGTTTTAGAGTGTGGATTTTTCGTCCAGTTCGTAAGGTATGAAAACCTGATTCATCACAAAGGAGTTCAGGCGGGGAACTTCTGGTATAGAGTTCTGTTATTGTTCTAAGACAGTCGTTTTGTATCTGTTCCAATCGGTTTATTTGTTGTTCTGGTAGGTGATCCCAGGCAACGTCTACGTATTTAAGACGGTCACACAAAGGATTTATAAACTATTTCCAGGCCCCTTGTATCCAATTTATACTTCGGGACATAAAATATTGGTTTAGGAATACAAGAGGCTAAAAGAACAAAAGTCACAGCAACCATACAACTAGTTAATTCAATCAGCATAACAATATTTATTAAATAGCGATATCAATTAAAATTAGTTTAGTCATACAAAATCACATATTTGAACAGGTTTCGATATAACAGCTGTAGATCATAATATATATTTTTTGCATAGTTGAATCTAGTAAATCGTTTGACAGCATATACAAACACATGTCGTAAGCTATGGGGCGGATATTGTTTATAATTCTTGATGCCAAATCGTTGATGAAGACGAGAAATAAAAGTTGCCCGAGGGCAGAGTCTGTAGATTTTGCAGTCCTGACTCTTGTCCTTGCATAATTACTCGTTGTTTTCTTTCAGACAGATATTTGGCTAACCAAGCCAGGGCTTTGCCTTCGAAACACCAAGACTGTAATTTTGACAAGAGTCCGCCATTAAATACACTACTGAAGGCCTTCGAAATATCAAAGAATTTTTAAATAAATATCAATCAAATTAAACAAGTTTTACAATATAGGACAAGGATAGTTCTACTTGAAGTCTAGGGCCTCCCATCTGCCCTACTACTGCCTTAGTGGGATCAAGATTACTCAAGATATCGAGATCTTCTTCAGGACATATGTTGACATCACTTTTAGTTGACTCAGCCACAGATGGCAAAGGTACTCGTTTGTTGGTGTCATCAACAAAACAAATTGGTCATTTAAGAGGGTTGCCTTGTTATATTATTAAATATGAATACACACCCCGATTTGAGAGATGAGAAGACACTCAAATCATTACAAAATCCTCTTTTAATAAGGCTTTGGCTAGTTTCCACCACTGTTTATCATCGGCTTTACAGTTCAAAATACGTCGTTTTATTTTAGCTATATAGTTTACTGTTGATGCTTTTATTGAAGTGTTACCTTCATGTCGTTGATTTTTTGTAATTCGTAACATTTTCTACTGATGACATTCGTCTTGGACTCCAATGCTTTTTTCATTCGTTACCTAGGATTTATCGTTTGTTTTAATAGTTATTGTTTTGTAGTGTATCGATTATTTAGCAGATTCTCGGAGACTATAGCACAGTACTTACCAACGTCTGCAATGCTTCGAGTGGCCTCCAGCTCCCATTCATGTCGATTCTCTCAAAAATGTCCCCAGCTTACCTTTTCCTAATTCCACAGTAACCACTTATAAGAATATGTTAAAAAAACATAAAAAGGGTATGAAAAGCAGCACAGAGGTCCATGAACGTAGATGCACGTATAAAACAACAATATAGATATGTGTTGCTAGAAATTTCACAAAATCAGAACTATTCAACCGACCTTATATGAAATGAGTTTTACTCATGAGGTTGAGGAGTTTGTTAAAATTGTTGTTAACAAACAAAGACAGGACCGGAGAATCACAAGACTGATTATCAGAAACATTTTTGGAAGATGCGTCAACATAGTCACTGCCTGCTCTCAATTCCTTTTCTGTCACCAGAAATAAATAATGGTCTGAACCAAATACACAGACATTTTAATCTGGTTGGCTTTCTGATGAATATCGTAGATTTTTGGAAGACGCGTTAACATAGTCACTGCCTGCTCTCAAGCATGTTACTGCCACTGGAAGTAAATATTGGTTTAAACCAAATACACAGACATTTTAATCAGATCGACTTTCCGTTAAGCCATACACTTACACTGCCGTCAATACAGACCAATGTCAGTGGTTGGAATTCGATACGCCGATAACGAAGGCTATAAACAACAATATATATACATTGCATATACATTTTCTTAAATGTTTGCCTGTAGACAAGTGCAATATCTCTACCTCCAAATTTCTTCTCAGGCATCAAATTGCATCTCGTCAAACTAATCCACCGAGCGAAGCCCTCCTGGCTATTTGTAGGGATTGTGTATGGATTGGCGGAAAAAGAATTAAAATCTTATTCATTTAAAGTGATCATAATATCCAGATGTCCCGGTACTTCGCCTGTTTTTCCTATATCTTTCGTTCCTTTCACTTCTATCGGTCCTTCTCCTTCTCCGTCTTCTCCATCCTCTACCCCTTCTCCAAAACCTGAACCGTTTTGTATATCTCCTCCACCTAGAGTTACACCTTTGTCCTCACCCGGTACATCTCCACCTTCTCCTCGGGCTGGACGTCACGTCACGTCTATCCCAATCCCCCCAGCCCGGCCCTTTCTCCCGGCCCCGTCC
>JARFOD010034236.1:0-10492 GCA_031763545.1 Mopalia muscosa
GCACAATATCACAGGGTATGAACACGATTACCACCATGGCACAATATCACAGGGTCTGAAAACCAACACCATCATGGCACAATATCACAGGGTCTGAACACCATTACCACCATGGCACAATATCACAGGGTCTGAAAAACATTACCACCATGGCACAATATCACAGGGTCTGAACACCATTACCACCATGGCACAATATCCCAGGGTCTGAAAATCATTACCACCATGGCACAACATAACAGGTTCTGAAAAGCAGCTCCATGTTGGCCCAATATCACAGGGTTTGAAAACCAGCTCCATGCTGGCAGAATATCATAGGGTTTGAAAAACAGCACCGTCTTTACACAGTATCAAAGGGCCTGAAAACCAGCAACGGCATGGCATAATATAATAGGGTCTAAAAACCTGCACCATGTTGACGAAATTTCATATGGTCTGAAAACTAGCACCATGTTTAAAAAAGGAGAATATTACAGACTCAAAATCAAGCACCATCAAGGCATAATGTAGGGTCTGAAAACCATCACCATAACGGCACAATATCACAGGGTCTGAAAACCCCCACCCTCGTCACAATATCACAGGGTCTGAAAACCATTACCACCATGGCACAACATAACAGGGTAGGAAAACCAACCCTTCCATGGCACAACATAGCAGGAATTGAAACCCAGCAACATCTCGTCACAATATCACATGGTCTGAAAACCAACATAATCACGGCTTAACGTAACAGGTTCTGAAAAACAGCTCCATGTTGGCCCAATATCATAGGGTTTGAAAACCATCACCATCATTACACAATAATACAGGACCCGAAAACCATCACCATATTGGAAACCAGCAAAAGGTTTGCTCAGTATTAGTCTGAAACCAGAACTATTGTGGCACAATATCATAGGCTTTAAAACCATCACCATATTGACACAAATTCATATGGTCTGAAACCTAGCACCATCATGACACGATATAAAAGTGTCTGAAAATAAGCAACTTCTGGGCACAATACCACAGGGTCAACCAGCTATAATAATGCTGTTTGCTTTAAATATTTAATTTCTTTGTATCTTTACAAAAAAAAAATCATATTTATTACATACTTGGTATGTGATTTATTTCCATTCAGGTATCCTTTTTTTTACACTATACACTTGTCCCAGTTTTCTGTTTTGATTGATTGATATCAATTTCGTCAAGAATTCCTTTTCGGTGAACGCTTCAGGAATGAGTGTAGAAGCCAGTATGTTGTTTATGACTTGTCAAGTTGTTAGAGTAGGTAATGAGAACAAATGTATACGAGTATGCCATGGCCCATGTGATTTCCATGTTACAGTCCAAAGCCAAGACATTACTATTAATTGTGAAAAGGAGTTCAATGTGAGAGTAGACAAGAAATAGATGGATAGTGGTACATTAACAGTCAGTTAGGGGTACAAGGGGCCAACATCCTATCAGTCAAAGATAAAAAAAACTATGTCAGTGTGTTAACCTATCTATTGTTCTACCTGGAGTGATGAAGACAGATTACAACCATTCCTGAGTGGTTTGGACATTAATAAGAAAATTGGATTGTATATAGTCACTGTTTGCCTGGGTGCTGACTTAACCCAACAGATCAGTTGTTGGTAGCCTTGTTTTCCTAGATGCTGGCCCAACTCTAGAGATTACTGGTTGATATCATTTTTTGCCTACCAGTTGACATGTCTTAAATAATCTGACTGCTGACCCAATTCAAGAGGTCATTGGTTGATATCACTATTTGCCTCTAAACTGACCCAACTCAAGAGGTCATTGGTTGATATAACTTTTTGCCTCTATGTTGACCCAAGTTAAGAGGTCATTGGTTTGAGGTCATCAGTTGATATCACTTTTTGCCTCCACGCTGACCGACCCCAAGAGGTCATTAGTTGATATCACTATTTGCCTCCATGCTGACCGATCTCAAGAGGTCATTGGTTGATATCACTTTTTGCCTCCATGCTGGACCAGGTCACGAAGCCATTGGTTGATATCACTATTTGACTCCCTGCTGACACAAGTCAAGAGGTGAATGGTTGATATAACTATTTGCCTCCCTGCTGACCCAAGACAAGAAGTCATTGGTTGATATCACCAATTGCCTCCCTGCTGACCCAACTCAACAGGTTTTGGTTAATATCACATTTGCCTCCCTGTTGACCCACCTCAACAGGTTTTTGCCACCCTTTTGACCCAACTCAACTGGTCATTGGTTGATATCTCTATTTGCCTCCCTACTGACCCAACTTTAGAGGTTAGTGCTTTGTGTCACAATTTACCTGAGAGATGAGGTAACTAAATATTAATTACAGTACCTTATCTGGAGTTACTTTACACTTTTTTACCAGGTGATATGTTGATTCAAGAAATATTCTGATACTATTTTTGAACTGGTTATAATGTGTCAGTACTATAACCAAATGTCTGACAGAGTTCCTGTATATGCCTGAAGACTGTCTGAGAGGATAATGTTATACTTTTCACAACTTGTTGCTCCCATTTGTTTACTTGTTTTACGCGTTTGCTTGTTATCTTAAGACTGAGTAGGGACGTGTTGTTGCATTTGACACCTAAATAACTTTAGATTACTTCACTACCTTTACCCCTACAGACTTTATGATATCTTCTGAGGTTGAGTTGTACTTTTATGCACCATATTTCTAAGTCATACACAACAACCGTTTCAGAAATGAAAATAAAGGCCAGTTATTATAAATCAAATTGTGACATTATATGGCTTAAATTGAGTTTAAATGGGAATACTTGGTCCAATTTCCAACTGCTTTTTCAAACCAATCAAAACTATTCCCTTGTTTATCCTTGAATTTAAGCCTGAGAGTGAAATAATCACAGATAAACAGCGCCATAATTATTCAACCCATGATCCCTGGACACTCCATGGAGAGCTTGCTGTAACTTCAGACCTGCTGGTCAATATGATGCTAAATGATTTAGATTTAGTATGATTTCACATGATAAAAATAAATAATTGTTGCTTCACATGTTTTTAGTATGATTTACCTCTGTGTACCAAAATGAGCCAGACTGGGTAAAATCTTTCCCTGTTAATGTTTCTTGGGGCTGCATCTGTCTGAAGACCCTACATACATAAGGTCATTGGTTGTCCCTCGTCAGCAGAGTTTGTGACATATCGTGGAATGTTACTGTTTGGTGTTGGATAAAGAACAGATAACATCTCAGTAAGGACACAAACCCTTAAACAAACAACACAGACTAACAGCAGATCTTATGGCTATAAGGGTTCTGTTTGTGAAGGAGGGAAAAGACAGGATGTGGTAATACATACTCATTACCTTAAAGGTCTATTGTATTTATGAAGGAGAATTGTAACATGTTCACATCTTGTCATGCTTATATTAAAAATAGAGTCTATATTTTTACTCCAGGAATTCTATGGAAATGACCACCCAAGATCTCTCCCCAACCCATGTGAATATAAAATGCAATTCTTTTTGTTGGTTTTTTTAAGATAACAATTGTTGGATTAATGGTTTGAAAGAATTTTGTATTTAGAAGGAAGCTCATGAACAATATTTATTCTTGAAAGTTGAATGTTCAGTTTTAAAATCTGTCTGGTCCTCCATAAATAAAAAAAATGTCATAAGAAAAAAAAATTTCTCCCCTCCTCATACTGTATTTAGCTACTAAAAAACACATAATTAGCTCAAATTTCACGCTAACAGATTATAGACATATATTATGTAAATAATAAATGCTAGGGCAAGTAAAGGACTCCTTAAACATGTCTTTCAAAGATATGATAAAAGCATTCCTGAGATAATCAGCTGGTATTTACCTAACCCCTAGAGCACAGAAAAAAAGTGAGATTTCAAACATTGCCAAATAACATCCTAATTAGTATTAACCATAGTTTGCCAACATATCTCAAAAGGTTTTTTAGGAATAACAAAATTCTCTTTTGGTGCTTAAACAGTTTTAGGCGGAGATAATTTGTATCTACTTAATAAAAACAGATGTACACGGAGCTGTGAGATAATCCTGTTGTTTCAAATCCACTAATTATCTCACTTGAATAAGCAAGATAGAATAATGAAAATCCTAAATTTATCAGCAAATATATCCCTTTTCTTAAGTGTGCAAAAAGATGTACAAAGAAGATGTTTTTGTATTGTGTACTACACACTCAATTGTAAATTCAAGAAAAAAAAAAAAAGAAAGTGTTAAAATTTAATTTATTGTGCAAATAAACCCATTCTAGTCTGTCAGATAATATGAAGATCATCTCCTATGTGGTGACCCGCAATTCTTCTCTTGGTTTATTTGACAGGCCAAAATTTGAGGAAAACTGTATTGCACCAGCTTAGATGTAGGAACAGAGGCTACTAGTACAACTTAATAAGATGACAAAATTAGCGCAATGAGTTTGTTGGCATGCTGTTTAGTTGCGAGATAAAATTGTTGTTCTTTGATGAGTGTCCTTTACTTTATTCATCTTGCAAACTACATGTAAATGCATTCTTTGGGGAAAGCCTCCAGGCAAAGTTTTAATAATAAACCCAATATAAAGAAAATAGAAAACTCAATGACAGAAAGTCATTTATTTGTTTTCTCTCACCTATTACTACATGTCAGATGTTTTTAGTATTGTTAGTGTCTTGATTTCTTTTCAGCAATTATTGAAAACATTAAATCATAAATAATATGATACATTTATAGACTTCGTTTCAAACACATATAGCCTGTATGGAAATCAATTAGCATGAACATAGTGACATTTGAGAGATTTATGTGGGTTATCATACCAACATTTACATCTCATCAATACCATTTGTTGTTATTTGCTAATACTTTTATTCCAATAACCATCTTCTCAAATACATTAGACTTTGTTTTAAATAATTTCTGTTCCCCATCACAATCTTCAGTTTTTCTAATAAAGAATATCCGCCATGATCCTCAGATAGATTTTAATGTTTTTGGTAACCTTCTGTATTTAACCTTATTTGACATCATACCATATTGAATTCAAAATTTATTAAGCTTATACTTTTTAAAAAGATAAGATTGAAACTTGTGAACATAATGATAATGAGAGGTGGTTTACCTTGGAATCTGGCCTTGTCATCTGTAACGCCACACGAGCGGACTTTAGACACGGCTTGTACCTCCACCTCCTTGGAATCTAAATTAGAGTTCTCGTTGGGTACCTTTTTCTCCAGCACATAGTTCACCTCAGCTACATCAATCATGACATTGGACAATTTATGGTCGAGGTCACGATTTATTTCACGTTGTCTTTGTAATTTCTGTTCCATGAACATAAGTGTCCTGAAGAGATTCGTAAAGTTTTTTCTGTACTCTAACATGATATTCTCCGCTTTCTGCAGGTAAATCTCGTGTCTCGTTAAAGTTGTGTTCAGTTCACGATTTTTTACAATCTCATCAAATAACTTTACCTCAACTGTATGCATTTTGTTGACAAGATCTCTAATATCAGCCTGTGACCGAGCCTCGTCAGCAACTAGTTTGGGCATGACAAACTTGGGTTCTCGTGGCCTTGAGTAGGTCTTGTGTCTTCGACTACGTTGTCTAAAAACGGCTGGACATTTTGTCTCATCTGATACTTCATGAACAACTACAGTGTAGGAGCATTGTTTTCCCTGCACCGTTGCCTTCACTTCAGGGTGACTGGGTTTGATTTCCGCACAGAGTACAATCATTACAAGGCCTAGAACTAGTGGCAGTCTGTTGGTGACCACTTGAGCAGAGAGTGACATGCTTGCGTGATGGTAGAGCTGTACTCACAGACTGCTACAGGTAGAGAGTCAGAGGTTTCTCAACTTATCCTGGGGAACGTTCACTGTGTCATCCCCACGCTTATCTCTTCCTCTTCTGTTATAAGGATGAACAGCACATTAATTTTCAAGGTTGGAAACATTCATCACTGCTCAAGAACAACTTGACGTTTCTTACCCTCCCAAACGACTGCTAGCACCACAGTAAGCCAGTACACCACCCAGTCACCTCTCTCCACTAACATAACATAACTTTCTCTATAATAAATTTTTTGCTTTCCTTAGGAATTTTTTTCTTATCATATGAAGTGAGCTATTTTTTTTTTTCAACTTGTGTCAGTTGGCTGGTATAGAATTAGAACACTCTCAACTGAAGAGTAATCCGACTGGATGAAAAGCTGGCATTCAGTTACCGGCTACTTGTATGCAACTCGCCTATGTAACAGCCTCATCCTTTCATGAATAGTCTGCCTCAAAATGTATACATAAAAATACCTCCTCTTCCATTGGTCAAACTGTCACAGACAAAAAGTCATTTTTTAAAAGTTCTCTACCATAATGAGTTTGGTTGACTAAGCTTTCCATAAATCACATTGTCAGACTTTTAACATGGAGTATATATGTTAACTGTTTTCTGCCTATGCGGCTGCACTGTGCAGTTTGCCGGGAGTCACTGTGACAGTGTTAGGCCATGACTGAAAACACGGGGACACTGGAGCTTTGTGAACTTTAGTGTAACCTTCTTAAGGGTATTCTCTGAGCTCTCTTAAGGGCATGCCCACCTCTTGGCTGGCCCCATGCACCTGTCACGCTTGATAGCTTATAATTATAGAAGTAATAAAACGCTGTCCACCTCTGGTTGTGTCTTAACCTCTATATGTATGTAGACATCTGACTAACACCTGTCCTGTATATAAACTGGCGATATCACTTTACTGTAAAGTCTACCAAAATTTACCCAACATCCATTCTCCAACACAACACTGCCCACATGTAGGTATGTGAGAGGCTGAGCAAGTTATTTAATGGAGTATAAATAGAAGAGGAAGACATGTCCATATTGAAATGTAGTTATGTACTTCATTAAAAAAAAAATGTTTTCAGCATTAGCAAACATACACTTTATGTTGTGGTAACCATCAAAATAATATCTTTTGACAATGATACAGAATTCAAAATTATCTTTGTAAAATGTTGCACACAGTTTACATTGTATAATGGATAGGATAATGAGAACCTTTATAATGTGGGTGATTTTTCTTCAGATTTATGATAAAATTAGGGATTTTAACGTTCTGTGTTATAAAAGAGACTTCTGGAGAGACTATAACATTCTACATATTTATTATCGTTATTACAGCAAAATTGTTCAGTTCGATATGATGTTATGGAAAGTATATGTTAGATTGTTAGGTACTTTAGGTGTTCAGGAACATCATTCTGTTTATTGTTGCGGGCACAATTTTTACATGCCTTAACCAAGAATTAAACTGGCTGACTAGCAGGACCAGCCAGCCCTCTAACCGACTGAGCTCCACAAGCTTATAGCAGAATTATCCTGAATTTCATCCAAATAAAGGCGATGAATCTTTCTATACAAGAAGCTAAGCATTGACACAGTCACATGATTACTTTTGAGTAAAATTTGGGTTCTCTTAAGATGTCTTCAGTTTACCCATAACAACTAAAGATTAGGATCTATTCAGGATCTAACTAGGAGTTGATCTAAAACGTGTGATAATCCATCAGCTTAAATAAGTCAACATCCCTGTGTCAGCATGATTACTGTTGCAAAAATAAATGGCTTCTCTTGCGATGTCTACAGTTTACCCATAACAACTAAAGATTAAGATCTATTCAGGACCATGTCACTAGGAGTTGATCTAAAACATGAGATAATCCATCAGTTCAAATAACTCAACATCCCTGTGCCAGCAGGATTACTTTTTTTCTTCTTCACAAATATAGACCCTTCAAGCCAGACACCTCAGTTTGAATCCTAGCAGAGTCAAACAAAAACGTTTTTTAACATTTTAAATATACATGCAAATATGAACATATTTTGATTCATCTTATCCATTTGTGTATTTTATTCGTATATATGGTAATTGTACAGTACGTCTGGCTCCGTGTATTGGGTGTGTTCGAAGAAATTGGGAGAGTGTTTGGCTTGGTAATGTCATAATACACATCAATAGGTTAGAGCTCCATATGTAGACATGTTAATCATTCCTTGTATTTTCCTCTCTAAGCCCTGTATTACAGAATTTGTCCTCATATGGTCTCCTAGAGGCTGAGCACATTTCTAAATCTCTCAGTGATCGGCCTGCTCATTTCTTGAAATTTGAAACTGTATTTTGGGGTAAATTTTGTCTTATATGTTTCTTTTTTTTTTTTTTGACATTTCAGTTTGTGTGTTCTTTTTTGGTCCTAAATCCTAGAGCCCTTTTATCACTTATGTTTTTATTGGCTCTTTATTGCTGGGGACATTTAACCTCATACGCTATGGCTACATCTGATTGGCCCAGCCATGACACAGCCTTAAAGTTTCTACATCTGTTCTGCAGTGATTTCGTTAATGGCACAGTCTGAGTGGCTAGACAGCTTGCTCACATGTCCTGCTGACTTCTCTGACTTCACAGCCCATTCACAACCTGATAAACTCCTCCCACACGATATATATACTCTTAGGAATGTGCTGCTGTAGGCAGGACTTCAGCTGTTAGGCTAAGATGTGTAGAACTTCAAACAAGAGTAATTGATTTTAACCTGTAATGGCTGTCGGTACAAAATAAACACTGGATTGTCATTTCTAGTTTTTGGTGTGGTTGTAAATATATAAAATATGTAAATAATATAAATTTAATAAATACTTCTAAGGGATCATCAACTATTTACCAAACACCTGACCCAAGGTACTTTATTATAACCTTTATAACCATGATTAATTTAAGTGTAAAATTATTTCCTGATTAAACAATGTGCCTAGCTGTATTGTAGCCTGTATTTGTGTGTTACCATTGACTAGGGAATTCTTCTTTCATTTGGCTGGCACAGTTATTGTGCCTGAAATAACCTTAAGAATAGCCTTGAATCCCAATAGAAAAACTCTCTTTCATTTGTTGCCAACAGAATTAGCCTTGTTTGCCCTTAAATTGCGGAGTAACTCAACAAAAACAAAACAAAAACCCAAAGTTAAAAAACAGTACTACAATATCAATACAGTTATCTAAAATGACTAATTACATGGAAATGACCTTAACCTTTGCCTTCTGAGGAATGAGGCTTCACATTTTTGACATGAACTGATTCTCCCTGATGCCTGATGATGACTGACGTCATGAAGTAGATATAGGCTGATATATCCAACATATTTTCCATTTGAGCCGTTTCTCTGCCTCTGTGAACAAGCTTCGTAAACAGTCTAATAACTATACAACTGGAGCAGCATAATAAAAACATGTTTTCAGTTATTATCAGACAGAGCATGTCTGCTTTTTGTTATCTTAAAGGCTTTTTTCAGAGGTTGACTCGGAAATGGTATGTCAATATGTGTCAAAAGAAGAGTTGATGGATTATTTCTGTTCTAGAAGACTTCCGAATCACTAGTGACTTTACCTAAGCTGTCAATAGGTTGTTATGTTAGCTGTGTCTGCCTGCTCCCTAATTTATTGTAACACTGTAGTCCATTATAAATGGACATAGATTCCCATACTCCTATATAAAGTACAGGGTATTAGGGTCTGAATACTCAGTGCAAGAGAACTGAATGTTTAATAACACTGCTTTTAGAAACCTGGTTTACATCACCAATGAACTAACTCCAATATTCGGATCTCTCTTGTCCCTTTACTTGTTTGTTTGTCTCATTAAGGTTATTTCACTCATATGAGGGTGTGTCAACCCAGTGGGGGAAGGAAACCACTTGTATTAAATTTCATTAAGCTTATAGTTTATGTTTGTCTTAAAGTTTGTTCTTCCATACCATGTATTTGTTCTTCCCTGTTATGTATTTGTTCTTCCATACCATGGGTTTGTTCTTCCCTGTCATGGGTTTGTTCTTCCCTGTCATGTGTTTATTCTTCCATACCATGTATTTGTTCTTCCCTGTTATGTATTTGTTCTTCCCTGTCATGTGTTTGTTCTTCCTTGTCATGTGTTTGTTGTCTCATGCCATGTGTTTGTTCTTCTTGTCATGTGTTTGGTCTTCTTGTCATGTGTTTGTTGTCTCATGCCATGGGTTTGTTCTCCCCTGTCATGTGTTTGTTCTTCCATACCATGGGTTTATTCTTCCCTGTCATGTGTTTGTTCTTCCCTGTCATGTGTTTGTTCTTCCTTGCCATGTGTTTATTGTCTCATGCCATGTGTTTGTTCTTCTTGTCATGTGTTTGTTCTTCCATACCATGGGTTTGTTCTTCCCTGTTGTGTGTTTGTTCTTCCATACCATGGGTTTATTCTTCCCTGTCATGTGTTTGTTCTTCCCTGTCATGTTTTTGTTCTTCCTTGTCATGTGTTTGTTATCTCATGCCATGTGTTTGTTCTTCTTGTCATGTGTTTGTTCTTCCATACCATGGGTTTGTTCTTCCCTGTCGTGTGTTTATACTTCCATACCATGGGTTTATTCTTCCCTGTGATGTGTTTGTTCTTCACTGTCATGTTTTTGTTCTTCCTTGTCATGTGTTTGTTGTCTCATGCCA
>JARFOD010034247.1:0-10492 GCA_031763545.1 Mopalia muscosa
AACACCAGGGCAACAGAAAGCAACCTCTTTTCTCGCCTCTTACGATCGACCGAGGAAGCTGAGGGAGTATTCTGCAGAGCCATGGCCCACCCGGGCCATAATTTATGATAAATACACCAATAGGCTATCAAAATACACGAGAAATTAATACTCTGTGCTATGGGTAGGCAGGTCTGATAAGACTCTTCATAGGATTCCAATTCACAACATTGTCTTAAACCATTTTAAAACATTTGTTAAAAATCACTTTTAAAAGTAACTCTTTTAAAATAAGGTTAAAAAATATTAAATAACTTTTAAGACAAAACAGTTTCTCCCAGATCATCTCAAGATAATGGTTATGGAATATAATCTGATTTGGTTTTGCACTTTGATCTTAACATTTTTTCTGCACAAGTCAATCCAACTTGTTCCATTTCAGTTGCATTAGCTCACACAAAGTTACACTAACCGTACTTTTTTTTTTTTTAGCAATTTATGTAATGAAAATTGTGGCCCTGTACAGATTAATTAAAATTTCCAACAATAGTTAAATCAATCATCCCTAACTTTTCCCACTGTCTGAACTCAATGCACAGGTTTCCACTCAAATAGCTGAATATGAACTAGATGCCTGAATAACTGCTGAAAAACAACTATTGTTATAAATTTGTATCGAACTTTAATACAAATCGCACTAGCCATAGATTTTTTGCCCTATCCTCTGGGTAGTGTCAAGATCGAACTCTTGTAGTGTGGGGTTCCTGTGGGTATGCGCTGTCACAGTAAAATGATCTTTCATAGATAGTTTTAAGTATTATTATTTCAGAAATGACAACCAAGAAAAAAAATAAAGGACATAATCATGATACATTTAAAATAAGATTTGAAGCTTTGTAACTATAAACATGCACCAATAAAGAACCTCAAGTCACAACTGAAATCACAAAGCTTTCATTACAGGAGCCAGATGATAATTAACCCAAAAATAACCAAGCTGCAAGAGAAGATATACAAAAAGGCTATTATACCTAAGTTTCATTCATGGAATAAGGGTGGACCAAAACTCCTGCATATCATGTTACAGAATTGAACAGAAACAGTACATTACAAGTAATCAGAGAACATGATCAGTTTTGCACTATTGCTCTCATGCAGTATACTACAAACAGGAATGGGGTCCAAATAGATATTTAAAGCTGAAGAAGGCAAAGAGCTAAGGCAAAATAAAATGGAAAATAAATACATATATTCGCATCACTAACACATAAATACAGAAGACAATAAATAGCCTGTGATATTCATCCTAGAATTCAGCAAAAGAGCCATCAGTGCCACTACAGCAAAATGTTATTAAACCTGTACCTTTTTAAGTATTAATTTGTCAGCTGCATACTTGACCTAAAAGGAAAAGTATGTTGAACTGACATCAATTAAAACGTTTATTAAGGGACTGAAAATTTAAATTAATATTACCTCAATGGCATATAATGTTGATTTTACACATGTTACAATGCCCCGAATAACACTTCCCCATTTCAAGTGCCTAGTAGAACTAAAATCACTACTCTAGATGCCCTGTTTGTCTGACAATAATAAGAGTCATTAAACAACAATGGGGAGGTGAAATAGACCAGCTTAAATCTCCATTTGGTTAGATCCTCACTGGTAAGAACGGATTAATTTCAACATGTATGAAATTTTGCTTTTTAATTGGAAAAACAAGAATGGCTAGATTAATAACGGTATTGTTACACACAGATCTTGTGAGACAAAAATAGTTCTTAAGTAAAACATCGTGAGAATCTCGGCTTAGATGGATACATATAAACTTTTCTAACCTGTTTGGAGACCTCTGGTGTTGATGGTCTATTAGTCTCCTCTTCAGTTATTGTGGGTAATTTGACAACACACTGTATAAGCTGTAGAGCTAATGCGGTTACCATCTGGATAGACTCGTCAGCGTTTAATCTTTAAAAAAAGATAACTTTAGATGTATTCAAACGTTGCAACACAAAAATAGGTAAAAACTGAAATTATCTGACATTTTTTGTTGGTAGCCCCTTACAAGATCTGGTGTCATTTGGTTCACTAAATATCAAAAACAATATTTAATGTCAAGTATGCACATAATTCACACATTATCTAAATGCACAGCTTTTACAAATGAGCTTAACGTTTCAAGGGCACTGCAATCAACCTCAAAGGTTGCATTTTAAAACAAGATTGTGTCACCATAAAATTACACAAAATTTAATTTACTTCCTTGTTTTCTGTTATAAGCCTTACCTGTAGTTTCTAAGATTCCGTTTACTGGAAGGTAACCTGGCCAAAGATGCAAAAATATCTTCCAATATTAACTGTCTGTGTTTGTCATACTTTGAAAATATCTGTAGAGAAATATGGATACAAGTTAGACATATGCAGAAAGCGAACATGTAATATAACACTCATTTTTGTCACACTTCAGCAATTGAAAATGTTTATTTCTTCAAATTCTGCGTTCTATGTGTCTAATGAAAATGGTTATGTTAATCAACTTTTAGAGAAAACAAGAAGTATGGTAAGTCAACCACATATAATTTATTATCATCTCTGAATGGTGAGTTATTTACTGGGTGAAAAGAAAAATTAAAAAAATTAGACATTTACTTACACAAGTAACAAGTTTCATGGCATTTAGCTGAAGCTCACTGATGTTCTCTACAAAAAATGTGGACACCCCTAAGGAGGATAGCTGAAAACAAAATCAACAGCGGTAATGGAATGAACTAAGAATTTTTGCAATCAAATTTACATCAGCACTGTAGGACAGGCCTATTTAAAACAATTTGCTAGCAAGTTTCAATATAGATCAATGCCAAATTGATTTCATTGCAATCAAACATGGCACTGACAATGTTACTTTATGAGTTAATTATACTTCCTTGATACTTGACAAGATGAAACAATTACAAACTGATTCAAAAAGCAAAAGTTAACACCTGTTAAACAGGGCTAGATGTGCTGAAATACTTGTTTACTGTAATTTCCCGCAAACAAATACTGCAACCAGTTTACGAATGTTAATTTTAAAATTGATTAGTGTTGATGCAGTGCTCCAAGGCATGACAGTTATTACCACTATAACACACTCTCAGAAACTTAAAACTCTAGGAAATCATGTACTACAGACAGAATTTCATTTGATTTGTATGAAAATTAAAAACACATTCACCCTCAGAAACCATGCAATGCCACATATAAAGAACAAGAGGACCCACCTGCAAAATTACAGTATCAGTGAGTTCCTGTATTTCTATAAGTTCTGCGAAACAGCCGATGATCTCCGTCATTTTATTGTACAACAACAGCATAAGCTTGTTCTTCACTTGTCCAGCACGGGCTCTTTTCAATTTGAAATTACCACTGTAATCTAAATAAAAAGATACAAAAGCTCAAAACAGTTGTAATATTATGTATGCCAAGTAGAATTAATGTTTCATTAAGATATTTGAAATTGTCCTATTTTCTGTTGGGATGATTGGTGTTTTAAGCCATGTTAATATGGGAATTTGTTTATATGATGGCAAGCCAGACCAACAGGTGGTGATGGATAATATTTTTGTCAAACTGTGTTCAAATGTTTTTCCCTTATAAAACAGCGTTGTACTTCAGCTGAATGCAGATCATATATAGCCTTTATCACCAGTTAGTGTCATCTGCAGACCAACTTACAACAAACTCAATACTATTCAACATGTTCTGCCACTCTTGCGCCACTTCTAGGCAAAGGTTTGCCAAGGTAAACACTTGTCCCATGAATTGCTCATAAATACTTAGTTAAAGAGAAATCAAGTTAATAACAGAAACTTAGTTTTGTCCGATTTTATCAGCTTATCTGATGTAGTGATAAATGCAGCATTGATAGAGAAATAAATAATAACTGTTCCTGTAATTATTGTCACATGGTTTCTCGAGAGTATTGTAATCGTGGTTTGAACAATAGGACTGAATGATTACCTTATTACTTTGCCAGGTTTATACATACTTGGCTTTACAAACCAAAGTTATTTTGTAGATCACTTCTTCTAAAGATATGCAAGCTAATCCTGTCACCAATATGACAATTTGACTGGCAGGCATTATGTCATGTACTCTTTTGTCATTCATTTTCAGGATTTTTTTTAAAACTGTTTGTAAATGACTCCAGCATTGATCTGGTAAAATATGGCTTTCAATATTGCTCACACCCCTTATAAAAACAATTGTCTAAAATAGCCAATTCTGAAGACCCTAAGGTGAGGTAAATTTTTCTGCAATTCATTATTTGTAAGAATTGGAAACACAAATTTGGGGGGCAGATATTGCTTATTCTGGATTTAAATTCATTTCACCTGGCATATGAGTAAAATATTGGGTTTTCCTCTCAAGATATGTAAACTTCCTGTTATGAAAGAAAATCAAATAACTAAAGGTTAGAACTGATGTTTGAAGCATACTCTGGCAATACAAACTAGTCAATAAGTCTCTAACACTATGCAGCTTTCACTTTATGTTCTGTTGCACCCCACACAACTTTGTTTCTTTGATTGGGAGTTAATATCATACTTAAAGTTATTTCACTCATATGACAGCATTTCAGCCCAATAGATGAGGTAAACAACTTTTGACCTCACTGGCAACAAACAATGATAAGACAAAGATTTGAATCTTGAGTAATCAGGAAACTTACCTCTGGCTGAAGGGTCAATCCTATAGACCGGATCAAACTCTGGGTAAACTGTATTATGTAACTGAAATTTGGCCAGCATTATTGTTCTCTCCATGACATCTTCAAGGAAAACCTGTTTTGGCATATCAGGTGCTATCATGATATAAATTGCTGTTAGTCCTGCCTCCACACTCCTCATTACTCTATCCATGGTGATCTCACGCCACAGTTCTGATTCCTCATCATCATCCTAAAACAGAAAACATGACTATGTCAGAATTCATTCAAGATAAAATAGTTTAAATGCTCAATAAAATATACGCCAAGTAAAACAATTGATTGGCTTAATTTGAATAGTCTCATTTCATTTGGATATTAGGCGCTTACACATTGTACTGTAGTTTAAGTAAAAGTATTCAAAGAATTGTTACAAGAAGTGGCATAATATGTTAAAAAGCGATCTTTAAACAGCAACCTATCAATGCTTCTTACAGCAATATGTACACAAAACAAATTTGAAATTTGTTTGTATGCTTGTGGTTTAACGTCATACCAGGAAAAAACTTCATAACAATCACCCAGGCAATTGTTTGAGCGACATCATGTGAAACACTCATATACCTGGCGGTCGATCAACAGACTCAATCCAGCAAACAGTAAATGGAAGTAGGATAAGTAAGCAGACATACTTCCAAACGGTTTGAAGAGACAATGTTTAAGACTTACATTGTTCATATTTGGCAGCAGCCGGGCTCCATCTTTTACATTCCACTGTAATATTGTTAGAAGTTTTACCAATCTCTCAGCAGGAATCTATAAAATGAATCTACATGAATGTATGCAATTCCAAATATATATTTGATTGGTATATAAATTAAAATTTAAAAAAATCCAACAGTATGTAGTCATACTAACAGACCTAAATAGTCCATGAGAATGCTTTTGCCCTAACATAAAATTAATGATTTTCTAGTTCCAAGTAAAGTTGGAATTGTCTTAGTTCCAGCCCACAAAATATGAATTATTATCTTTTAATTTCCATAATCCAAAGAACATGAATTTGCAAGATTGAAGATTAAATGGTTTCAAACTTCAACTTGATATATTATACCTGATTGAGAACTGCTTGTGATTTTAACTTTGCTGCCTCTCCACAAATGTCTACCATTGTGACTTTAGCAATCAGTATCTCAGCAGGTGTGACCAGTTCCTCATCATCTGTCACAATAAAAAATAGGACAAAAACTATTACCAAATTACAAACTATTTTACAAACCAAATGTTTATAATTTAACAAATATTGTTTTGAATGATTAATGTGGAACTCTTCAGGTTGTAATTTCAATCATTTGATAATTTGTATAAGTGTCCTTACTATGCTAGGTGTATCTTGTATCAAAACTGTCAATGCAAAATCCTAACATAGTCTTGATCTTGCACTAAAAGTCATCAGATTCACGGAAAACCAGCTGGATCTGTAAAGTACTACTTAATAAGGTTGACTGAGAGGACAGGTCATAAATCTTTGTGGATTTGGTTCCCCTTCCAATACTTGGATAAGGCCAGTGGTCTTTTCATCTCATTTTATAATAATATACCCTATAACATGTAAGGCCCCCTGTGGTAAAGCCTATTTGTCTGTCCCAACTGCTAGAAGTTATAAGGCAAACTATTACAATGGCAACAATAACTTGTAGAAAGTATATTTCACATATTTTCAGGACTTACTCATATCAAAGCTTGATATATCCACTTCTTCAACAGAATCAAACACATTTTCAATGGCTGTACTGAACTTTTTGAAGGTAGCACTCTCTAAGAGTTCTTCCATACTAAGTGTTTGATGCTGGTGTCGTTTGTTCTTCTTGTCCTTTTTCCGCTTTCTTGCTGCCAAAACTACAAATGACCAACATAAAAATGACATCAAATATTTTCTTTTAGCTTATTAATTTGCTTTGGTTAAACAGAACAAGAACAACATTGGTCGGTTGGTGTTGAACTTTGTCCTGAACAGTGTTTTCACTTTCATAGTGGCAATTTAATTCCCCAGTACCAAAAAGGCACACTTACACAACAATAAGTTTGACTCTGTTGCATTAAAGACACACCTCTCATTATTTTAAAACCCTACTGCCAGTTTATTATTATAAAAGGAGACATTCAAATACATTTTTCTAATGACGCCTTACTCACCTTCTACTGGTGTTTCTGGTCGACTATCTGGCTCACTTTCTGGTGAACTGTCCTTAGATTCTTCAGGGGATTTCTCTGAATAAGATACCGGACGCCGTCGCCTCTTTACTCGTTCCGTTAAAGAGGCGCGGTATTCGCCTCTCCTTTCATCTCGTAATCGGTCCTTTTTACCTAAATCAGAAAGGATGGGAACATAAATTTCACAATTGTTTTGTGAGAAGTTAACTTGTGTTGTTTCAATTGGCTATTTTCGTTTAGCAACAAATTGCTTAACATTGTAATGATGACAATCAACATTGATCTAAAAAAAAATGAAAAAACTAAACCTCCATGGGAGCAATTCGAAAGGAAAGAATCTAAAAATTCAGTTAACATCATGATTTCACTTTACTTACTTCTTTGTTTTGGGGATGTGAGGTTGTGGATTGTCTGCAAAAAAAAAAAAAGGTGCAAGTTCAAATGGCCATTAGAAAAAACAGTACTTAATAGCTAAGAAAACTGACAGGAAAAGCAGCTAGTTCACCAGCCAAAACCTGAATTAGGGAAAGAAAAGCCCCCAAAAACCTTCAATTGGATTTAAAGAGGATACCTCGTACAAAGCTCCCCCTCCATTATCAGTGTTAGCCCATGTGATTACTTAGAAAGGAAGCGTTGCTACAAAGAAGGCTCAGGAGTCAAATTTAACTAACCACTGTATTAAACCTCCAAGTCCATTTCTAGTTTGAAGTTAAAAGGTGTATTAGTCATAAAGTTGTCATCCCAGCAATACATAGATAAACATATTATACAAGTACCTAACATCAGCCATATTGTTGGAACTTGTTTTCAAGTTGTCATAGTCAAACACACATACAGATCTTAACATTAACAGTAATTTTCATTATTTTATTTAAATATGCAATGTAAAGCATGTTTGTATATGGCTTTTGGTGGAATGTAAGTTAAATGCGTATTGTACAATAATGTATTGTCAGCCATTTTGTTTGGTGGTTTCGGTGAAATGCAATCAAACCGATGGTCTAAAACAAAAGATGTTTGGAAAATATCAAATTCAAATTTAATTTTTGTTTTTTTAAGTTTATATACACTATCCCCAAGCTTGACCAAGCAGATAATCTGTAAGTTTACCTGAGCATCCAAGGGTTTAAGAACAACTACAGGTTGTGTGAGTGATGATTTTCTTTTGTGAGGTGCAGGTGACAGAGAGTTACTGGTGGATGGTGCTGCTGAGGATTTGTGGGCAGCTGAACCACTCGGTGAACGATTTGTTTTAGATCCAGATGCCTGTTCAGCAGTTTTAGCTTGAACAGGTGACAACACAACTGAAATGAGAGATAATGCATACAAATTATCAGTTTAACTTAATATGAAAACATAGAGTTGTACTTGAAAGTATTTAAACTAACTTTATTTTGCAACATTTTTTCACAATAACGCTAAGGTTTTGTAATAATAAATGCATCCCAATACATCAACTCACCTGATGAAATTGCAGTTTATAAGTAATGTTGAAGTAATTATAATAGTTTCCTTACCAACAGGTTGACAATGTAGTTTGGAAATGCTGGTTTTAGAACTGGATTCTTTAGGGGCTGGTACAGCAGGAACAGGGATATGTTCACCATTTACAGCTGGTTGAGGAGCTATATTAATAAAGGTTAAAATAAGAAAAACACATCATTAAGAAATACGTATTTGCTTTCATGATGTTGACTGATTTGACTCCCATGACAGGGTCTATGTGGCAGAACTGCTTTTCTACCCTGCCATCAATGAACATTTTTCAATATTTTACAACTGGACAGGGGAAAAAAAACTTTTCACATTATACAATAATTACATTATACAATGAACTTATTTTATAAGGGTGTCAGTAAGACAAAATTAAATTATGAAGTTTCATTCTACAATGTTATTGCCGCATGCAATGTTGTAGTTAATCACACTTTGTCACTATTGAGCAAATGTTTATTTGATTTGCACATACCTGCTGCTGTGTTTGGTGGATTTGAGGAGGATGCAGAAAAGTTTGGGAAAGGTTGTTGGTATCTATTATTGGAAGAAGTTGCACTGGCATTGTTCTGATAATTTGGGCTTCCATGTTGAGCATAAGGACTATTCTGTTTTGATTGATGCCAACCAGGGCTTGTTTGTGGTGCACATCTGGTTAACAAATATCAGAGTTTCATATATTTTGTTGCAGAATAAGCACTACTTATAAAATCGTAAGTCAATTAAAAGAAATCAAAATTATAATCAATAATAATAACTATATAAATATAACCAATTCAGGTTTTGAGTTTTAGTATTTTAATTTTAAAGGCTGTAGATATCACATTTCCATTAAGTAAGTACTTAAACAATAAAAATAAAAAATTACCTTGGTGATGTATTATTCTGTTGGTAAGGGGAGTATGGACTTGCATGGAATGGAGACATTTGTTGTTGATGAACAGAACTTTGGCCAGCTGTTACACCACGAGGACTTGGCATAGCTACAATAAAGAGTTAAATGACAATAAAACAAAAATAAAACTATGATAGCTTAAGATTTGCTTGTTTGTTTGATTGATTAGACTGCATACCAGTTCCATCTGGCCACATAAACAGCACTTCTTTCAACTCTAATTAACATCAAGGACTGTTCATTCTCATCATCAAATACAGAGCCCTTACCTTCACAACCCCTATTTCCTTTGAAGACATTAGGATCACGACGGAGAATTCCACTCAACAGCTCTGGTATTTCTCCCTCTATTGAAGCACCTGCTAGGGTGTCTTTCAACTCACTATAACAAATAACATGTTGACAAATGTCTAAAGAACATTGTATGTGCGTACATGATGACAATACACCCTGACAAATTATTGATCGAGGGGTTAAAAGTACACAAGAGTACCAACAATTCCACTAGTTACCACAAGAAAAAATATTTGTTTTGAACTTGTGTCCTTCAATTTAAAAACATGAAGCTTGAAAAAAAAAAAAAATGAAATATGATCAAAAAAATTTAATTTCTAATTAACAAAATTCACAAGTGTTAAAATATACACAGAGTCTCTAAAATATCTAGTTTACTATTTACTATCAGACATACATGTGGTCAGTAGATGTTTGTCGTAAAGACTGCACAAGTTGCGTTATTAAACTCTCATCCTGTGTTCCCAGAATCTTCCTTGCATCGTCTGCTATCTTTGGGTGGAACAGAAGACTCTTGTTGTGCATTGTCACTGGTAGAGGTGTGGGCAAGGGCAATTCAGGTAACACTAAACAGTCAAAAATGAAAAAAATCTATAAATTGAACACATATGAAGGGTCCACGGGGAAAAACCCACTATGTCATAGATATTAATAAGCTGAGATAAAGACAAAATAAAGAATGGAACTGATTATTTAGAGAACAGAAAGCATTTTGAGCAAAATTATTCAGGCATCATAAACCTCCAACATATACCTGTAAAAAATCAAATATATTTTTTTGAAAATTGTTATTGTTACTGACATTATATGACCTTGACCCAAATGATCCCGGAATTGACATAGAGGGTGTTTCCCTTTTTTATCGTCATTTCTATAATATGGCACAAATATACAGCAATAATATGACTAATAAGTATGTTTTTGAT
>JARFOD010034258.1:0-10492 GCA_031763545.1 Mopalia muscosa
TTGTTATCCATTTGTCTGTCTTCTGCAGTTCTATGCATATTGTTAATTTACACATTTTTGTTATCGGCTAATCTTGATTTAGCACCCTCATAAGGTGTAACTTGTGTAGCACAATTCTTACCATACTTGCTTAGGCACAAGATGAAAATCAAATCGTGAATTTGTCCCCTGTTAGACCCTTATCTTCAAGCTATCTTAACAGTGTGGGCGTCAAGATCCATTCATGGATCTCTTGTTTTTTTATATTGTGAAAGTTACTAGGCCTACTTTCCAAGAATATTGCATTATAATTTTAATTGAGTTGGTCAGGGGTTTTTATAGGCACTTTTTCATCGGGAATACCCAGATGAAAAATAACGGCAAATTGAGTTTTGACTTTTTGGCCACTGACGATCTATAAAATTCAGAATTTACAGTGGATGACTGCAGATTTCCTCACTTCATCCAGTGTCATATCCACCAACATGTTGCTTTTATTTAATTGACAATGAAAAGTTAGGAAACTTGAGTATTAATGCATTTTGTGCACACACTAAAAACATAAGAGTTTTAGGCAATATCAAATTGAGTTTGAAAAAAAAAAAATTGTCTATAAAATCCCCTGTATCCCGTGAAGAAAAAATAATAATCACTTTTAGAATTGTAATAAGCACACAAAAACAACAAAATGGTTGAAGCATGAACATTGGTTTTCACTAACAGCATTCTGGAACTTGTAAATTAATTTCTGTTTTTAGCAAACAACGGAGGGAGCTGGAGATGATTTTAACATTGGTGCCAACCCCTCTGCAGAAGAAGCTCAAGAATCTACAAAAAGTGACACTAGATCTGGATGTGATATTGTGTTAGCAAACCGACTACAAGAAACAACCTTTAACAAAAAATCTTACAAAGCCTATATTTCAGCCTACATGAAGAAGTAGGTATTTTGTCTTCATTCTAATTGAGTAAAAAATGATATTGATTTCTATTGGACAAGTATTCGTTATTTTCTATGTGCAAGCATTTAACATTAACTGTTTGTATTAAATGGTGACCAAGCTTTCTGGCTAAGGGCAGTTTGTTTGAAGAGTAGCAATGCTGTCTTTACTTAGGCCTAAAAAAAATGTCTTGTTTCCTTTAACTCGACAGACCCTATGTAATAGTACTGAGTTTGAAATGCTACTTTGCGTCCATCTGACACAAATGCTTCTGAACACGCTAGCTTGAAAACAAGTTCTTCGATTAACTTCAAACTTGGTATGTAGCTTCCTCTTGTTAAGATGACAGATGATATTACGTTTTACCAAAATCCGTTTAACGAAATGGTTGTTATTACATAATTTGGCATATTCATGCCTGTATGTGTTGTGAACACGATAAGTAGAGAATAAATTCACAGATAAACTTCAAACTAGGTATGTAGTTTCCTCCTGTTAAGGAGACGGATGGTAGTGCATTTCACCAAATTCCTTTTAAAAAAAAATGGCCGCCATTGCATTATTTTATAATATTTATTACTATTTATGTTGTGAACACTATAACTCTGTAACAGATTCACAGATTAACACGAAACTTGAAATATAGTCTCATCTTATTAAGACTGGTTTTCCACCGTAATAAGGTTCGGTGCAGTGTGAAGTGGACAAACCATTGTCATATAAGATTCATACAATTTTCAAAAAAGGAGTCCTGAGTCATGTTAGTATGTTTCAATTGACTCTTTAAGCACATGTTTATTAATAGGACTATATTTGTGTAGTGAATGCAGGGTCTTTTAATTTTAAAGTATTGGAGAAGGAAAGGACTGGCATACATGTATAATTTTGTGGAAAAATAACTGCCAATTGTTGTGGCAATTATTACAGTATGTTGATAATTCCATGAATTGTTGCCTATGACGCGGCCTGTCTGCTAACTTGTCCAAGTTCCCGTCGTACCACATTAATTCCAAATCAAACAAACCAAGTTCCTGTCGACCAACAGGGATCAGGGTGAGTCACATGATGAGGCTCTAGCGATCGCTGGGATTGTTTGGTTTTTTGGGGTTTTTTTTTTACGAGGTTTCCTCTCTATTTTTAACCATATCATCTAAGTAAGAAACCTTCACATGAAAAATTTTGACTACAACAAACCCCAAACAAACAAAACCATGTATTGTTACAGTACTGCAACAAACAAACAAACAAACAAATCCTTTTTTCCGTGGATCAAAGGCTTCAAATTTGCAGATTTAATGTGTCTTTTAATGCAAAAATTGGGTCTTACTAGCCAACAATCCCCACATTAAAAAAGATGCGTCATACTCCATACGATCGATTCGATGGACATGATGCTTTGTCAAATGTTCAAAATTTGCGGCCGTGGCTCAGTGGTAGCGAGTGCATTCACAGATTCAAGACCACCTTTCGACCATCAGGTATATGATCGAGTCACATGTTGTGGCTCCGGCAATCGCGGGGGTGGTTTTTACGAGGTTTCCTCCGTGTTTTCCACCGTAATAAGGCTGTGAAGTGGACAATCCTTCATAAAAGTGAAATACCCTTGAGTACGATGTTAAACACCAATCAGACAAACAAACAAAACATACACATGCAGCTGATTTCTGTCTGATTTTTGTCATACCAGTGACACAATAATCAATAATGTAATTCTTTCTTTCTTTCCAGTCGTTTAAATAAAGTTTAATTTGAAGTTGTTCTGCCAACTAGTACATTCATGTCCTTTTGTGTTTTGTTATCTACAGTCCAAGCTCCGCAGATGACTATCGCTGAGCAGCCAATAAGCGACAGTAAGTAGACAACTAGTTCGCAGGTCACTCCATTAGAATATCAAAACGATGATAAACGAAATACTTGTACTCTTTTTAAACGTCATATTGTCCTGTCCACCAGCTTACTCAACAGTTGTGTATGAATACAGTGATTTGAGCGGCGCGAGAAGAACAAGCCCATATTTAGACTCGCTTTTCCTCCATTCTTGTCACTGGCCTTTACCAACTGATGATCATGTAAACAGAACTGATTAATGAACAACCAATCAAGCCACATATCCACTCAAAGAACATCCGGTAAAACATCCGCCTGCTCGTCAGCCAATCAGCTATCTTCAAACTGATCAAGGAAATAGCCAATCAAATCAAATCTTTCTATGCATACATTTATAATGCGAAGTCGCCCAATTAAACCAACACAAAATTGTTTCATCTCTGTTTTTGTATTTATTATATTTCAGACTGCTTTGCTATGGGTCCTACTGATCTTGTGTTCGGTGTCGATGCAGCTCGTTTTGGAGACACAGGAACATGGCTCGTTCTGAAGTTCATAAACAATTTCGCTTCTTCTTTTGAGGTTGGTTCGGAGTCAACCCGTCTGGCAATCGTCTCTACAAACTGTACTCGGGGAAGCCAAATAACTCTATCAAAACACTTCAGTAAAAACGGTTTTCAACACGCACTTCTACAGCACGAGACCAGTGACATTGACGATCTCGTGAAAGAAATCCGTATTTATGGCTTCAGATCAGAAAATGGCGGACGTAGTGGCGTGGACAAAAAGGCGGTTATATTCATGACCGGTCAACCAGGAAGCGTGGAAAACTTGACCAAAGAACTGAAGCGGGCAGAATTTCAAGGAATCAAGATCATTGTCGTGGGCGTCGGAGCTCGATTAGACAAATCCATCCTAATCGAGTTATTCGGAAAAGACTTTGGGCGTTATTACTTACCTGTGGATAGTTTGGCTGAGATAGACACAGCACGAGACATACTTATTGAAATGATTTGTCCATTTATCCTTGGACCAGGTCTCGTTTTCTGAGATATCTGTCGTCGAAAATATAACAGGACTGACCTCTGAATATCTAGTGTAATATGTATTCAGTGTGCGGGAATTCAACTACATGTTAAAACGTTTTGAAAAGGCTTCTCACTAAGCAATGCAAGAACCTCCAAATAAACACGCCTGTTAATCGAGGGAACGTTGTGTTGCTGTGGTGATCTACAATATTACGTCCAATACAAAAGCCAATTAGATAGTGAATGTATTACTTTACAGCTAGTAATATGCAAGCAGTGTAATAAAGATTATTTAGCAAAATATCTTGTTTTATATTTTTATCGACATATTTCTTTGAAATTCGCCTGTATACCTGGAATGTTTGTGTTTATTTAATACCGTAAGATTTTATTTGGCGTTATTTGATTTTTATGAAATATATAGTTATATGTTGAGAAGGTGAGCCCTACCATACCCATGGACTTAAAGGTCAATAAACCCGCGTTTTCCGATAAATTTACGTACGTAGAAAATGAAACGTCGAACAATTTATAATCATTTACACCTGGTGTTTGACACCTTCAAGTCAGTGGTTTGGTGATGAGCAAAAAACAAAACATCTGTTTTGAAGTTAAATAGTCTTTAAAAGAATAGCTAAACTCCAATTTAAAAAAATTACGCGAAGCGGACATTCCCCATATCTACTATTCTAGAAATATAGACCCCCCCATCCCCCCCCCCCCCCCCTCAGCTCAAAATTTGCGATTTGTTTTATTATTGCATAAATACTAAAATCTAGTATATATTGAGAACAAGAAATACACTATCTCCATATAGCTTAAAGTAAGAGGCTGCCACAAAACTTAATTCTGGGATGAAAAATCCCACTCGGTAGATGTCAATCATCAGAACCTCCCTTCGTAAGGATGATTTACATCTACCAAGTGGGATTTTTCTTTCACGACAGTGGGAATTTTTGTTCCAGAATTATTTTGTGTGGGATTCTTTATCCCATATAGTATAATTTACGCTATATTTTCTTTTAATGAACTAAAACAAAAAACACATGACATTTGTATCAAAATTTATTGCGTTGTGATATTAAAGCTTTGAGTAATGCGCCAAAGGCGTATAGTCCCGTCATAAATGCGCGTTTAAAGTTTTAATACGCGTTGAAAATGATAAACTGTATGTAAGGCAGTAAATAAAAATAATTATTTTGAAGACTATTATTAAGATATTGCAAATGAAAACTCGGAAACAGATAATTATTCAAACGAGGGGGTCATAACCAAGGCATCACGCGCGGGCTGCTCGGATTATACAGTTTTGATTGGCTGGTTTACGTCTCCGGTTCATCCCACATACGTATGTGGGATGGAGTTTACCACACACATTTGACAGAGTATTACATGGGATTTTTTAATACAAAACACAATAGTTGTCAGTATCTATACCTCTGTATTCTTCAAATGCTAAACATAACATTCCACCAATGATACTCATTACCCACACTATTCATGTGTTAGATTTGTTTTGCATTTGGATGCTGTGCCAAATATTCAAGGTTAGATAAGTTAATAAACACCATTGACTGTTGGGAGTGAGTTTCCCGCTGTGCCTGGGCTCTTCGACCTTAAGGGCGAGATGACGCCGATCGGGACGTTGTATTGTGTCCTGTGATTGTATTGTTTTTGTCATGTTTTGCTTGTTTGATACCAGTGCTTTCGAGGCTGGTTTCCTTCGCCCATTAGGGTTGACGTGTCGTCATGTTAGGCAAATTATCTGAAGTGTAGTGAGATACTCCAAAGAAACAAACAAAACAATCATTCATGATTTGATGGCCCTATCTATAGACGAATGACACAACCCTTCAATTACTACACAGCAGTAGTAGATAATAAAAAGACGAGACACTATCAACGTGTAAAATTTAGGTCTCACTGTATCTGGTACTCTTTATTACATTAGAAGTCCATTTTTAGAGCGGTGGCAAAATCAATGGGACATTTCGGGTGCAGGTAGATTTAAGGGTAAATCCATCTGTTTGTTTCTTAATTTAGTCTACCTACCAGAGAGTGAAAAGTGTTGATGTATTGTCTTCTGTCAGGCCGTGTCCCCGTTCGCACGTATTTGTCACGATTTCATGATGATGGAAATTGGTAAAAAAAAAGGTTCAGTTGCCGACCCAAAAGAGCATTTTCTATTGTTTTGTAACACTTACGTTACACTTCGTGGAAATATAACACTTATCTAAGTCACGTGGGTGTGGCTGTACACACTGTTTAATCTAGTTAAGAATATGAGCAAAGTGTATGCTGCAATTGCAAAATATATTTTGTAAACAAAACAACACGATAATATCGAGATTTAATTAAGTTTAGTTCTCATATTCACATAAAGATTTGGCGCGAATTGACCTTTTAGGTTACAAGCGCCAACGAAATAAGCAACTAACAAACTAAGACAAACTGTGCAATTGGTAATGTTAAGCCCGCCGCACACTAGAGGAAGTGGCTGAGCTGTCGGCCACGAGAGGCTGGGAACTCGGCTACATGCTCACTACTTTTTTCCGCCGGAAACGAGTGAGCCATCACCTGAGCCAACTTGCCTGATGCCATGTGATACTACAACGCGTTCACATAGCTCAATCACTTTGTTCTTACCTCAGGCGCACACGATGAGTTCTTGGCCTCTCATGGCAGAAAATATCAAACATGACAGATATTTTCCCCACGACCTCTCGAGGCTGAATCCTCACTAAAGTATAACCGCACACGGGGGAAACGGTTGTCGGCAGCTCAGCCAGTTCCTCTCGTGTGAGGTGGACTTTAGGCCAAGGAAAACAAGCACACACCGTATTGCCTCTCACTTCCAGGATAATTAATCACACCAGTTTTCCGCACTTTTTAGCTTGTTTAATTTGTTCATTTGATTACGTTTAACGCCGTACTTATGGCTAGTTCACTCACATGAGGGCGTTCAAGCCCAATTGATTAAGGAAACCACCTTAGACGTTACAGGCAACAAACAAGGACAACACGGCAAAATAACAGGACAGTAACAGAGGACGCATTACTAAAACATCTCAAACACATAGGCTCCTAGTGTCATCTTCGCTCTGAAAGCACCAGGTCAAACAGGCCTTCCTAACCCCCTGACACAATTATTTGCGCGACTTTTAATAACTATAGTGGAACAGACGCTGAAATATTAACTGTGCACATTAAACATGTAACAAATGTGCCGAATGATAAATATAGATTTAGATAAGAATCAAATATACAGTATCTTCGACGAGATCTCGTTGTACTTGTTTTATCCGTACGGTTTAAACGATGGTAATTCAAAATAATCGGATAATTGCAGAACAGATATATTTTAAACAAGTATGTACACAGTAACATGACACACATAATTACCGTACAATTATCGCCCTTGATTCTGGTAACCTAATAACCGCCCTACTGACTGTAATCGTTAACAGCTCCACCTGCTTTTTTATGTCTGATGTGTCCATCCTATGTATAATTACTAGCATTTAACCA
Source organism: Mopalia muscosa (assembly GCA_031763545.1). NCBI lineage: Eukaryota > Metazoa > Mollusca > Polyplacophora > Chitonida > Mopaliidae > Mopalia > Mopalia muscosa. The sequence continues at coordinate 7,304 of JARFOD010034258.1, forward strand.
GCACAGTCGAAACATCCTAGCAGAATTGTATAACTAATTTGTGCATTATCTGTTCAACATATCAACACAGGTTGTGGTTTTCGCTGATATTACATTAATATACTCTGTCTAGTCTGTCGTGAGTGTCTCTGTCTGCAATTGAATAATGTTGAATGGATTTCCGAAAAAAAATGTACATGTCCAGGAAAATATCTGCAACGTTAGGTATGGAATGCAAAGCCATAATTACGTTTTGTTGAAGGTGGTTTCTCACGCTACAATTTAACGTTACGACTTCAGCGAATTCCCCATTTTACGTCCATTTGATTGGTGAAATTAACATCACAAGTTAATGGATCAATAAAAAAAAACTTTACAAATAACGAGGCTTCCCTGAAATTGTTCCTACAACACTCCCATGGATTACGAGTCTGTTATATTGTAAACAACATAAAATAGGACCAGACTCATTTTTTTGTCAGAAAAAAAAGGCGGATGTTTCCTTGTGGTTTAACGCCATACGTGCGGTTTCGCACATATAGCGTCGTAGCAGTTTAATGGGCGAAAGAAACCTCCACAATTACAATGGCAACAGACAAGACAAGACAACCACATTTTGCAATACAAAGACAGGTGTTCAGCCTTTCAGCTTCGACAGCTCCAGCGCAACCGAAAGTTCATTACCCCTCACACATATAACAAGAATGGGCTCGAGTAGAAAGTGGTTTAAAAACGCTATTTCCATCTGACTCCATGTTGGTTTAACATACCCTATATGATTAACAATAAAGCTTCATTTTGCATTAGATAGCTCCGAAAGCGAATTTAAACACTTTTTGCTTCGAGAATAAAGCTGAAATAGATGTTCCGTATATTCAACTAATGAGAGGTTGTGAAACAACAGGGTTAAAAAATATGATAGCGATCGATGGAGGGATGTTGGTGTACTCGACTTTCATTCAAGGGAACAATACAGTATCTGTCAATGGGGTCTCGGAAAATTGACAATGGAGGTTATTCAATCTCAAAAATGTCCTCTTTCGTCGCAACATTCGCGAAAATTGCGCTTTTTAATGACTTCACACATATGTTTCCATTCGACATATCAAAAGTGACCATGAATTTGGACCATTTAGACGCCAGTGGACAGCATTAAAAGCCCCGTTTTTGACATAAAAAGGCCCCATTGGTTAAGAGAAAGCATTCATTTGAGGGATTGGTTGGTGTTTATACAATGGCTTATTTGTGGCCAATGTTTTACCTCAGAAATAAACAGCATGGGCCGGTTGCCCGAAGCTCTATTAAGTTAAATCCTCAATTAGATGACGTCACGCCATATTGAAAGCCTATGATCTCTAATCCGATATTAGCGAATTAATCTTGTGTCAGCGACTAATAGTCTGTCGAGCAACTGAATTGTTTTTGCTCCCATGGAAAAGAAATGTTTTCTCCCTTCCTAGTAACGCCAGCAATTGCTTTGAATTTAAAATACTTAACCTTAGCCAGAACGACCATAAGCAATCACGTACAACTCTCACTACACAACCATGAATTGATACACAATGCTATATTCGCAGTTGAATTAATAAATAATATTGTTTTTCTAAATTGTTGGAAAAAAAGCAGCCTAACATAATTCAGAACGAGGCGTTGAATTTCAATAACTCTTAAACATAATGAATAGAAAAATTAGTTTTATGGCCGACCTGTATATTATAAGCTTTGATCGACTGAAGCTTTAGAACAGTTACAATTTCATCAATCCACGAATGTTTTTGACGCAGATGGCAAAACAAAACAAGAACTATTCGAAAACATTCAAAATCTATTTTACTCGGGATGGAAATCCTGGTACTCCGCGTATAAAGAGTTAATGGACTAAAAGTGCATTCTCCCGGGGCATTTTGTTTAAACAATTACAGCACAATCCCCGTATTTTCTTTGTGTTGAGTAGTCCACTGTTTGGGCCTTTTTTCTTTACCAATCAAAATGCCGTTTACAAGAGGAATCCCCTTTAGATGTAAATATAAATCGTATGGTAAGAAACACTTCAATCCCAAGAGCCTTTACGTAGCGCAATGTTATTTGCTGGTATTATAGGTTCCGATCTCGGGAAAAGCGCGGTGTTTTCCAAGTATGGTCATATTGTGTTCGCAGAACTCTGAAGGAACATTGATTTTAAAACTGAACAAAATAATCTTCATTCATTGTTGTAGCAGTGGGATATTTCCCTGTTGGCGTACAGCTACGTAAGTATGTGAAACATACAGTATCGTTATGTTGGGATAACGCTTTCTTAGTTAGACATTTTCCAGTCAAGTAAATTTGCCAGATTACAGGTCAAGGCCGGTTGGCGGAGTGCTCTATGTGGTCAGCACTTCCTGCTAGCGATATGATGCTTAAATATGTAGGTCAAGGTTTTGATTCCCAGACTGGTCACAGTCTGCGATTTTCCGGAACTAGAATCTGTTCAAACTAGCAGAGCGTCATTCCAACATAGCGAAAATATATTCAGTTTCTAAAAGACACGGTTTTCACGAAATTGAACCCGTCCTATAGCCATTAAAGGAATTCCAGGCTGGGCTACTAAGGTACAACGTGAAAACCCCAATGAAACAAACAAACAATATTAAATAAATGATATTCAGACCAAACAATAAATCATTTTCAAGAAATACTTTATCACAATTATAGATAAGCACTAAACGTGTGTATGATAATGTTGAATTATTGGATAATCATTAAAAAAACTGATCTATTAAATGTGAGTCATATATCAATTTAAACCTACATTGAAAAAAACTGATTTTCTTATTGAATCCCGGTGGGGGCATGAACATGTTTCGCTCTTCTTTTATTCAATATATAGGATAACTATCAACTTTGTATAATTTGACAGAATCGCTGATAGTTTCCATTAAGAATATATAACTTAACGCTCACAATACGTTCACTGCTGAAAATACGATCCGTCTGATTTAAACCTCCATGCCTTGTGTACAACCGGCTTAGGCATAAACCAGGACCATTTGGTAAATCTCAGGTATATACCAACGCACACCTGCATTGATAAACTGACCGTACGCGTCTTACTAATTAAAATCATATGCACTAGATAAGATCTATATAGGAGAAAGATTAACCGTGTATAATTCGACAGATTGTTTACAATAAATTATAGGTTAAAAGACGCACAAACTTAGAGTTACA
>JARFOD010034269.1:0-10491 GCA_031763545.1 Mopalia muscosa
TGGACAACCCGTCGTCATATAAGTGAAATACCCTTGAGTACGACGTTAAACACCAATCAAACAAACAAACAAACAACCCATTGTGAAAAATAGATAATTCTATACATTAGTGATTACCAGAAACAAAAATGGCCAGATGCTGCTTATTACTCCCAACTGTTATTTAGCAACATTTTTCTGCTTTCTCTTTTGACAGGTTACATTGACAAAGCACACAAAGAATATGGGTAAATTCAGCTCTGTTACCGTGTCAACTGTGGATGAGGAGGAGGAGGAAATAGAGGCTGTAAGTTATCTCCCCTTGATGGTGCTCCGCCAACTTAATATTGTGATGTTTGACAAGTGATAAGAATTTAGTCACCTTAAGCAAAGGGTTTTGCCAAAATAATCCATTGCAATGTACGGTATTTACATGTTTTTACGCTCGAAAAGAACTCCCTGATTTATGTATGGAATAAGTTTAATTCATAGCCTATTGATGAAATTCTGCATGCCAGATGTTACTGGAGTAAAGTCGCCCTCTGGCTATTGGTTTGAAGAGTAGCAATACCGCCTTAAAAATGAACTTTCCAACATTATGGAAACGCTTCACATGATGGTTGAGCTAGTGTCAATCATTGTTGGAATACACTGTCATATACAAGAAATACCATATAATTTCTAAAAGTTGGGACACTCTAATTTTGGGACAGTCTAAACAAATAACATGTAAGACCCCCTGTGGTAAAGCCTATTTCTCTGTCCCAACTGCTAGAAGTTATAAGGTACTCTAAAGCAGGGCAATCAATCACTCCAGTAAAGCATGTATCAGCGCCTCTGTTCGATTATTATTGGGTCCGTCGCCGTGGTTCAGTGGTAGCGAGTGCGTGTCCTGAACTGAACATGCTTCGATTTACCGTTCATGGGTTCAAGACTGCCTTTCGACTATCAGGTATATGAGCGAGACACATATTTGGCTCCGGCAATCACGGGGGTGGTTTTTATGAGGTTTTCTCTCGGTTTTCCACCGTAATATGGCTGTGTACAGTGCGAAGTGTACAATTTGTCGTCATATAAGTGAAATACCCTTGAGTACGACGACGTTAAACACCAATCAAACAAACTGTTCGATTATTGTACGTATTTGTCTTTATTAACAATATATTGAGACTATCGTCTTTATAACCTATTGGTTTCGATATGCCAGTGAAATAACCACAATATAACTGAATACAAACAAGATATGGATGATATAAGAATATTTATGGTCCGTGCTAGATACGTTCTGTATTTTTGCTCTTATTAGGTAGTGATTTTTGTTTGCCCTGTTTTTCATTGACAGAAAGAGATAGCGGATTCGTATGCAGCCAATGCCAAAGTGATAGAGAAACAGCTTATTAGGAAAGGAATGAGTAAACGAAAACTACTTGAACAAGTAAGTGAATATTAGGGTCAGTTTCCTGGGAGCTGAATACGACCCAAGGTCTCCTTCAGTTGAAACTCTTCAGGTTTGAAAACTATTGGGCAACATAAAGCTGATTTGTTGTGGCATTTATTTTCACATTTTACCTGGCCTGTGACCGTGGCTTAGAGGTAGCGTGTACGCTTACTAAAATGGACCTGCTTCAATGTACCATTCACCGGATCAAGTCCACCTGTTGACCTTCAGGTTTTTACCAGGTTTCCTCCCAGTTTTCCACCGTAATGAGGCTAGATGCAGTGTGAAATGGACAATCCGTCATCATATAAGTGAAATACCCTTGAGTATGACGTTAAACCCAAATGAAACAAACAAACACATTTTACCTTTATGTTGCACCATGTTGAGAGTGGTTTTCCTCACCCATTGGAAAAGCACACCTTTACGAGGTTTTCTCTCAGTTTTCCACCGTAATAAGGTTGTGTGAAGTGGACAATCTGTCGTCATATAAGTGAAATACCCTTGACTACGACGTTAAACACCAATCAAGCAACCAAACAAGTCTGAACGAACAGACGCTTTTTAAAAGTATATACATGTAGGAAAACCTGATTTGACAAGGATTTTAAGCTTGTTTTAAGCAGGGGACCCACTGGCTACTCAACTTGTTGTTCGGTTTTGTTTTTGGCAGATAAAAATTTTGAATGTCAAACTTGCAAGAAATTTTTCCAAACATCCAAGTCATTGTTGAGACATGAAGAAAGTGATTTTCATGCCCAAAACCGCTATCTGTGCTCGTTTTGTGGAAAGACTTTTAGTCGGTAAGTTTTTTGTTTTCAAATAAGAAAACCTGAATTGGAAATCATATGAGAGAGGTCTTTCTACATGAAACTGTTTTTTTTGTCCATGTACATTATTTTTCAATGTCCATTGGCATTCCTGTATTGCATGTGTTATGAACAAGATAACTCTATAATAAATCTATCAATTTTCCTGAATATAGCTTTATGTTACAAAAAAAAACACATACATTGCCTTAATACAATTTGTATTAAGGCAATGTATGTGTTTTGAACACCAGATTTTTGAATGAAGTTACTGATTAATTTCACGCAGCTAAAATCAACTAATATACTGTAAATTTGCAGTGTAACTTGCACTTCTAGCTAAGAAAGCATGTCATTCATTCCATCGTATAACACTGAACACTATTGCCAAATTGCAAATTTCTCAAATTTCCATCATATACATGTGTTCTAAACACAAAATAAAATTTATATTCTAATTGTAGGCTCCTTTCATATGTTACAATAACAGTTTGCACGTTTGACCAAATTTTGTAAGAAAATAGGGCTGCCATTTCTAAATTTTATTACATATGTAAAGAAGCAATCACTGGGATACCCATAATCTTGTGCCAGTTTGATTGCTTTAGAAATATAATATGTGTACATGTAGCAAGCAAACATACTCAATTTCTACAAACAATTTTATTTCCAAACCATAAAGATACTTAATAACCTGGTATGAAGTTTATCAAACAAACAAACTCCTAACTTTTACTTATATTCCAGCATTGGCATATATTCACTTGGCTGGCTGCGCTGCATACATTTGTAGGTCGGTAGGGGATTCATGTAGTGAGCCCATTACAGTGCTATGTATTATTGAAATTATCATTTCCATTTAAGATTGGCCCCGTGAGGGAAGGGGTGTGACATGGCCTTGCAGAATACTCCCTCTGCTTCCTCGGTCAATCGTAAGAGGCGAGAAAAGAGGTTGCTTTCTGTTGCCCTGGTGTTCGCAGAGCTAAAGGGTAACGGGAAGCAGATTTGTTTGGGATGTTTTGTATTTGTGTCCCACGTCAAATAAGTGAAAAACCCTTGAGTCCGATGTTAAACACCAATCAAACAAACAAACAAAGAAGGTTTTAAAGATTGCATTGTGCTCTTTACAATGGTACAAGTTGAGGTATCTAAGATAGTAGTTTTCCTGAGCGTATTTATATAGATTGGTAACAATGGACAATTTCAACTGTATGCTTGTTTAATTTGTAATAATAGTTTGTTGTTTCTGATTGGTTGATGCAGGTATTCCCTATATAACAGACTGTGTCATGGCTGAATTGGAGAAGTTAGGCAGTAAATACAGAGTAGCTCTTAGGTAAGATTAACAGCCTCAGTCATCTCTCTATTCAGGTGCTCCTTCTGATTAGTTTTAGTTCTGCATACATGTATATATTTTGGTGCAATGGCTTTCACTTAGTACATGATTGAGACTCTAGTCAAGGAAAACATAACTGTCCTAACACATAATGCTGTTCAAACCTCCAGTTGTGTTTTTTAAAAACTTTCAAGAACTATTCTCTGTCAATGTCTGACTTTTATAAATTATCAGCCTTAGACAGGCAGTTGTTACCTTAGTGCTTTAAAAGTTAAGGAACAGCAGAACACCAATCTGTTATTGATGTCCTTCAATCACATCTGGTAATTGCCGTGTCTTGTCTTAGTTTGGTGCCAATTATGTCAAGGGTGGTTTCCTTCACTCTTTGGGCTGTCACACTTGATAGTACTGAATTGAACTCCAATCAAACAAAAATGAAGCCAGCTGTATTTAAAATGTATATTCAATCATTTATTGATTTCATTGTGTATGGGTTTTTTAAAAAATGTATTCCCATGTTAAAAACAATTATTGATTGATATCATTATCTATGTTTTTTTCAAAATGAATTGCCGTGTTAAAATCAGTGCTATCTGTTGTTTGTTTGTTTCTCTAGAATAGTTAAGGATGCTCGTTTTGAGAGACTTCCCTGTATGCATAAAGGAACTTACGCTGATGATTGTCTGGTACAGAGAGTCACACAGGTGAGCAAACTGTCTTATAATCAGTCTTACATAGTAAGAAGTTAAAGGTCAATACTTTACTAGGGACTTTCGTTATGGTTTATCTTTCTAAATTGTACTATATTTGCATACTGTAATGTTATAAATGAGCAGTTAGTATGTGCCTACACGTATGCTTAGTTTGCTAGAACAGGTGGGATAAATGATTGGAAATCATAAAAGTACTTATACTATTATGTTTATGTTAACTGTCAAGGGCGATTTAACCTCATAAATAAGTATTCACTTGAGGTTGAAGTTTTTCATTATTTTCGTAGTGTATCTGTTTGGATATCGGAGCAATACTCAATTCTGCTATAGGGTTGAATAGCAAAAATAGTTAATTTTTATGTATCATTTAAATCCTATGACTGGCAGAAAAAGAATATTTGCTGCATGTTAGCCTTTATAAAAGTTGAATTGATAAAATAAAACTGGCTGGCAGGTTGGGAGGGAGGGAGGGAAGTTTCTGGGTTCTCTTGGAGCTAAGGGGCAACATGAAGTCAACTGTGTTGGAGCTCAATGTGAGGTGTTTTTTTTTTATCAACCTGCCTTGTCATTGGCTGTTACCAGTTAGGTTAAGAGTGATCCACTTAACTCATGAGTCAGGCATGGTGGAATAACCTTAGTAGGCCATTAAAACTAAATCTAATAAACAACAAATGATCAAGATTCATTCATGAATTAAGCTTAATCAATTCATTAAGGCATTTATGCTTTGGGTAATTAATATACCTAGTACAGTGTGTAAGATGCATTTTAATTGACACTATTTCCAAAGATTTTTTTTTCTGTTCTTTCAGCACAAATGTTACATTGTAGCAACTCATGATAAAGATTTAAAAAGACGAATTCGTAAAATCCCAGGTGTTCCTATTATGTACATAGCCCAACACAGGTATTGTACTCTTATACTGTTTCGAATTTATGACTGATGATTAGAGGTATATAGCATATGTTTGTGTCCCAAACAACTTTCACTCTGTTAAAGGGGTATAAATTAAGATGTAAAAGATTCAACTAGTCTGGATACATATTTAAAATTGTTAATGTCTTCAAAAAAATTCCAGGTAAGAGTTATGATTTAAATCTGAAACTGAAAAACACAATGATACATAATAATAAAACATCAATATCATAGCTGTTTTTCATATTAAGTCGAGGATTAGGAAGCTGGTGTGGGTGTAAAACTATTTTAAAGCAGGCATTGTCAGCCTAGAATAGCTTATTCAAGGGTGAATGTGCAACTCATTAAGTATGCTATGAGGTTGAGTTAGATAAATTGAAACAACATAAGAGAGAATCTTACATTTTGTGTGGTCTTGTCTAAACATCGGAAATGCAGATCAGCAGGAATATAATCACCCAGTTTTACAGAACCACTGTCATTGACACTGAGTGAATGGTGTTTAATGACATGGTTTAGTTGTACTTCCTCAGTAAACAGTCACACCTACACAACTTTAAAGTGTGAAGTATTTTGCTTGGCTAGAAAATAATTATTCCTCTTTTGCTTAGTAAAAACGTTCAATTATGTTTGAAATATGCTGCCAAAACAGTCAGGCATAGTTGAAATATACTGCAAAAACAGTTAGGTATGGTTGAAATATACCGGCAAAACAGTTAGGTATGGTTGAAATATACTGCCAAAACAGTTAGGTATGGTTGAAATATACTGCATATATCAGTAAGAATTGGTTTTACAAATTGTTCCTTGTTTTTTTTACAGATATTCTATAGAGAGAATGCCAGATGCATATGGAGCTCCAAAAATGTGAATGCTCTCAGAAACCTTTTGTTCACTCAAAAAAATACTTATTCTGACAATTGCCAGTGTTTTCACCTTGAACTAACTTGTTCAGGTGAAGTTTGTAACATCATCACCCGAGTCAAAGAAGAGAAGTGCCCAAGCTTAAAACTGGTTTGCCTGGCCATTCCACTGCCTCCCTCAGTACAATGGGTAGACATGTGAACATTCTTTGACTATTGCCATAAAGCCAATAAGATGTACTTTTGGCTTTATTACCATTTATTCTAAGTAAAACATGACAAGACATTAGTGGTTACAGGTTGTATAACAGGTTGGCTGACTGCGATAAAGCCTTGTATAGCTCTGACCTAGTTTGTGGTCAACTTATTTTGAGTTCTGTGTGAAAACACCAAATTATTAAACAGATATGTGTTCTCAGGGTAAAAGCAGGAAATTATTACACAGAACAGGTTTGATTTATATCATGATGTGTCGGTTTACACCTGAGTAGATCTCTATGACGCACTATGATACACCTGTTCAGCTGGTTTCATTAATTTTAGTCATTTTTCTGCATTAGTTAATTAAGATTTGTCCAGTGTAAGTATTCAGAAGTTCCTTAATAAAATAAGCTGTTGATTTGGATTTCATGTGTTCTCTCATTATTTGTTATAAAAAGAATTAAGTTACCATCATCAAAGGCTTGTTTTGCATTATCCTGGTAAGAATTATCATGGTGAGAATATTTTTGGCAAGGAATTTTCCCACTTTGGTGTTGTGTATTTGTCCTAGTTTCACTGGACTCCACTGCTATTAAAAGCACTCGACTATTTTATTGGTTTGTCCAGGGCCAAAATTGGTTTGTCCAGGGCCATATGTCCAGTGCTCGGCTGTGTCTACTACAAGATTGCAATCTCATCATATTTGACCTTTATGCTAGTGGAGATATCTACTGTTGGAGAACTCTGCTGTGGAATACATATAAGTGGAATACCCCATGAGCAGGACATTAAATACTAGCGTCAGTTTTATAAGGCATTTGGGCATCTATACTATTACAAAGTGGCAGAGGATGAGGAAGTTTCCTGTTTTACCGGAGCTAGTTGTTCAAAGCAGTATTAAATTTAATATTAGATTAGAGGGCATCAATCCATGTTGAAGGCCTATATCTTATCTTGGAATTAGTGACTGAATCTGCCATGATGGGCTTCTAGTAATCTTTTTCTTGAGCTGCCCTGGTGCCCTGGGAGCTAGATGTAAGTGGCAGTATAATGCAAATCTTTTGTTATGTCTTGTATTAAATATTGTGATAGTCCTGTTAGTTCTAGTTTTGCGTCCAGGGTGGTTTCCTTTACCTATTGGGCTGGCACTTGGTAATATGAGAGAATTAACCTTAAGTATGGTGTTAAACCCCAAACAAACAATACTATTGCAAAATCAAACTAAATTACCAGACACCATATACATGTACATATTATGCTTATGCTAATGCTTACTCAGTACTTCTTTCTAAGAAACACCACCAGTTTATTTAGCTACAATGATACCATTCAAACTAATTTTAATTCCACAATGTTTACATGACAAAGAGAAACAAACAAATTTGGAGTTAAAAGACAGAAAGTAAGAAATAACAGGATCTGTTGTATGCAACATATAAGTAGTCCCATAATCCACTGTTATTTCAGCAACTTGTTCCTATTAAAGCATGGTTGGGTTTAACTGATTAACATAGTTAACATCCAGATGGTAAAGGTTAAACTCTTCTGGAAATCTGTAAATTATATTAACACTGTCCTGGGTTAACCTTAAAAGACTTCTGGATTACTCCACAGTCGGTACAACAAATTCGGGATTGTCTGCAATGTCTTCAGGTATATATGTCTCCTCATGTCCAGTTAAAGGTACATTATTTTCTTGCCCTAAATCATTGTCCTCCTCACTAACATGAGGTGACAATACCCTCTGGTTTTCTATTGACATATCCAGGTTTTCGTTGTCCTTTTTATCATTTTCACGTTTAAGAGTTAGATCTTCATCTTCTCCCTCAATGTAACGTCGACCATCAGTATCATCATCTTCATCATCACCTTCATCGCCACTGTTGTTTTGATCTCTCTCATAATCTTGACTATCATTGGCATTGTCATGGTCATTGGCATCTGGAGTTCTTGTTAATGCATCAGCCTCATCCAAATCATCCGAATCCCCTGCATGCCCATTGTCACCATCTGAATCCCCATCTATTAGGCCTACTGGATCCTTCTGGCTGCTATGTGTTGAGGATTCTGGTCTACTGTCCTGAATTTCTTCTGGTGAGTTCTCTCTTTGGTTAACACTTTGCTGACGTTCATCATCATTATTGGTAGAGTTTGACCGATTTCCATCTTCACTGTTTGAGTCAGTTATTGTATCACTTGGATCATCATCGTGTTTGTTTCCTTTATTGTCCCCTGCATCGCTCTTTACAGAACGGCTGTACATGGAGTTGATTGTTTCTTCTTCATTGCTACCGACCGTCTCTGTGGGACTTCGAGGAAGCTGGCTTTCAGATCTTTCTAGAACTGGTGGTGGATCTGGCGGAATCAGCCGTATCTTTGACTTGAGCCCATGTATAACGGTGAAATCCCTAGATTCTTGGATCTCACTCACCACAGCCAGAAACTCTCTTGTAACACTCACATCCTGTAACATAAAAGCGTATATCTTTACCTGATTTAATGTTGGTCAGTATGCCTTGGAATATTTCATTACGGTAAGTACGAAAACTCTTCACCCTACAAATTTGTTTCCAAATGAATAATTTACAGTTTACCTCTGTAATATAGTTGTAGTTTACAGGATAGATATGTTATATAGCATAATAGATACATACTTATTACTATTAGGTTTTTAAACTATAAAAGAGTAGGCCTTTGCAAGTGAGGGCAATTGCCCAATAAACATAATTTAAATACTGTGGATCTAACTTCAGATGTGGTGTGAAGTATACATTTTAGAATTCGCCCTTTTCTTTTTGTTTTCTTATTATTATAGGCCTTATAGTTTCAAAGCTAATTCATGCTTCACCATCAAAATAAGATACACTATTTGTGAATGAATTATTCTTATATATGCTAAAAACTATTTGGGAGTACAGTTGCATCCATTATTACCCTTTCAAATATCAGATTAAAGAATGAATCTGAAGAGATAAGAGTATAAATGCATCGCTTTCAAAAGAACTTGATAAAATGTAGATTATAAGTCCATATTTCTATTTTCCCCAAATAGATTAACGACTTAAAAAAAAAGATCAGTTCTCAAATTCCTTGCTTATTTTATTTACAGTAGCGCCTGGCAATACAGCTTGCACCATGGAATCGTTACTGTATTTCTTTGTTTACAAAATTCATGATATTTTGTAGGTCCAGGTATATTCCTGGTGGTCTGTAGCCTGTTTATATTTAAACACCTTTTTAAAGATTCAATGCAAAGTGGTCACACATTGGCATCAGACGTCGAGGGATCCATACTAACACGGTATTTAAGAAGATAACAGTCATTTGAATTTTACACTTTACCATACCTTCTAAATCTTAATTTAAACATGTCGTTAACAATTTGTATAGTAGTCTGAACTTATACTCGAAGACTTTAGTCTTTACCTTCATGTCCAGATGTCGTAAAGATCCACTTTCGTTTCGCCCTACAGCCTCTATGATAAGCAGAGCACTTGGTAGAGTGAACGGGTTAACACCGATCTGAAATAACCATAACACGTCCAAATGACTGACTCAATATCGTATGTGAAATATATATGCAGGACCGATTCGGACCCATTGAATGAATAAATACCACGTCTTAGTTAAAAAAATATGTAACTTCATATAAATGAATGTTGTTTTTAAAATATATATAATGTCTATTTAATTAACACACAATAGCTTTATAGTTACTTCCAGGTGATAATATATGATAACATTGAAATGTTTCCAAATGGATTGGCGGGCGGTTGTAGGGAGCATCATGTTGTCCTGGTGCTCTCAGAGCTACAGGGGAACAGGAAGCCGATCTGTTTGTGGTGTCTGTATCCCGTCCTGTTGTTGTCGTCCTGTATTTGTCCCTTCGTGTCTTTGTTTGTTGCCAATGGTGTCGAGGGTGGTTTCCTTCACCCATTGGGCTGGCACGTTGTTATATAAGTGAAATACCCTTGAGTACGACGTTATAGCCTAATCAAACAAACAAACCAACAAACCAAATGGATTGTATATAACATCACAAGAATCTTACCGTGCGTTATATTAGTTTATTTATAACAATGAAACCCAATTTCTTTTTTTCACGATTATGTCGATATATAACCTTTTTAAAATATGGTTTACATACATGCTACCTGCATAGAATTATGGCAATACGCAATAAATATTTCTGTTTGAAATATTGAATTAACTATGAGGACTGAACTACATATATTT
>JARFOD010034280.1:0-10491 GCA_031763545.1 Mopalia muscosa
AAAGGGTAACGGGAAGCAGATTTGTTTGTGATGTTCTGTATTTGTGTCCGTCGTCATATAAGTGGAATACCCTTGAGGACGACGTTAAACACCAATCAAACAAACAAATCAAATTTTGAATAGATCGATGACAGTGGATTTTTTTGGTCTAACCCACCTTGGAAAGTCTTATACAAATGTAAAATACAAGTTTCAGAAAACATTAAAAAAATCATGGACGAACTTCTAAAAAATTAGGCACCATTTACTAGATCGCAATGTGCTCTTTACACTGGTACAAATTTGAAGTTTCTAACATAAATAGTTTTCTAGAAATACGCCATAGAAAATGAAGGATCTGCTTAAAACTGAAGTGCCAGAAATAGTCATTGAATTGTTTGCCATGTGGATATGACCAATGGAAAACTAAATTATAGGCTCAAATGTTTACTGTTTGTAATTAAATTTTTGAATTAATTTTTTCCCCAACATGAAGTTTGAATACCTAACTTTTTATCCAAGTGATGAATTGGCTTATTTTGAGTCCAATGGGTCCAGCAAGACGTCAGTCCCGCAGTTAAATGAACTTATTAAGGGTTATGCTAATTCGATAACAAAAGCAATACAGATGTTTTCTTTTTAATATAAGCTTATACAATAAAAATAATAAGTTTAGGTCAAAAAACAGTTGTCTTCCCCTTTAACTAATACATTTTAGGCTTTTTATATATTCATGTAGTGCTTTATCAAAATATGCTTGGGTTGATGTTAATATGTTTTGAGCCTGATTCTAATATTCATGTTTTTTAAAAATAATTGTATGGCTTTAATTAAAAGCATATTGGTGTTTTTACCTATATTTTGGTCTGTTATTTTATAGATTGCAAGTGGAATGGCTTACCTGGAGAATAAAAACTTTATACACCGTGATCTGGCTGCACGAAATATCCTTGTTGGGGAGAACAATGTTGTGAAGGTGGCTGATTTTGGGTTGGCCAGAGTGATCGAAGATGAATACACACCAAAGCAAGGTTTGTTTGGGGGCTCAGTTTGTATCTAATGCTGTAGGTGATAATTAGACATATTTATTTGATATATATGTATGCTGTTTTCTTGAGTGCCTTTTTCTGAAAAGTTAATTTTTTAATTTACCAAAATGGAATAAAATCACGTTTATACAGCCTGTTGTAATGTAATAAAAACTCTTGTTATTTCAATAAATGCTCTGATCAATATATAATTTTTGTCAGATAAAATTGAGATTTTATTGAATTTTGGGTGGCCTTTAGTCATTAATCTTCAATAATTTTTGTGTGGCCTTTCTTCATCAATCTTATTTTAATAATAACTTATGTTCATCAATCCCTCTGGCTAAGGACATAGTTTTCCAAGAGTATTAATACTGTCTTTACTTAGCACTGGAGAAAAATTAACCTCCAACATGATGAAAACACTTAACATCTTGGTTGTCATAGTGTCAATTATTGTTGGAATTCACAACCATCGTATAAGTGAAATACCCTTAAGCACAGCATAAAACACACATCAATCATTATATTGATCAATCTTCCATAGTTTTGGAGTGGCTTATATTCATCACTGGTCTATCATTATACATGTAGTTATTAACATGTATATGTACTACTTCCAACTTGTGAAAGCTTGCGGCCGTGGCTTACTGGTATTGTGTGCGCTTACTAAACTGAACCTGCTTCAATGTACCATTCACCGGATCGAGTCCGCCCTCGAACATGACGTATATGAGTGAGTCAGATGTTGTGGTTCCGGCAATTGTGGTGGTGGTTTTTATGGGGTTTTCTCTTGGTTTTCCATCATAATAAGGCAAGGTTAAGTGGACAATCCATCATCCTATAAGTGAAATACCCTTGAGTACGATGTTAAACACCAATCAAACAAACAAACTATGGTAGCAGTAGGACAGTGGGGAATGAAAGCTTGATCCAACAGATCAAGGGGCGCCGTCAGGTTTAATCGAAACCTCTGCCTTTACAACTTTAAACGTTAATTGTCTTATTGCTTTGAAACTATTCCAAGTGTAATTGTAATTACAACAGGGTCAGGGCAATCACAGGGGTGGTTTAAACTAGGTTTCCTTTCGGTTTTCCACTGTAATAAGGCAATCACTAGTGTTATGTGGACAACCCATCGTCATATAAGTGAAATACCCTCGAGTAAGACATTAAACCCCAATCAAACAAACAAACAAACAAACGAATAGCCAATTTAAAGAAATGTCCTTGAGTATGACCTTGAACGATAAATCCATACTTTTATGTTCTTCTCAGGTGCTAAGTTCCCCATAAAATGGACCGCCCCAGAAGCTGCCCTTTACGGTAAATTCACCATTAAATCTGATGTATGGTCTTATGGTATATTATTGGTGGAGATTATCACACGTGGTCAAGTCCCCTACCCTGGTGAGTATAAACACAGTAAACAAGTACTGCTACACACACACTCTGGCAAACTTTCTGTGCCCATTTACTTGTCTGAAATTTCATAACAATTCTTGTAAACTATTTCCATTGCCATTTAATAAATGTCTGAAGACACATTGCATGCTTTCACGAATTAGAACTAAAAGTAATTTCCTGTCTGATGTCTTTTAAAATGTTTATCAGCGATATGCCTAACCATTTAGTGTAATGCTGGATGAGGTAGGTTTAGATTTGGACTCCAGCATTATTCCCTATGTAAACATGCTTTGTATTGGTTGTAAGTTAACTTTACACGTATACAATGTAGTCAACTTAAAACAAAGTTTCAGGTAGGAAGTTCAGTCTAAAGTTACTGTCATTAATGCCTCTATACAGTTACTGTCACGATCTTACTTCTTGTATGAATTGAAAACAGGTTTAATGTGGTTTAGTGGTTAGCCTGTCGGCATACTGATTCTTCTTTGATGTCAGCTTATGCGTTTTTGTCCATATGTCGCCCTATATATACAAGGCCTGTGGCCATGACTTGGTGGTTAGCATGTGCGCTTACTAATCCTAGAGTCTGTCTGTCAACCATCAGGTATATGAGTGAGTCATGCAATGTGGCTCAGGCAATCGTAGGGATGGTGTTCACGAGGTTTCGTCCGAATTTTCAACCATAATTATGCATGGAAGAGCGAGAATTTGACAATCCATCGTCATATAAGCAAAATACCTTAGGTATGTCATTAAACCCCAATCAAACAAACCATGTATATGCATGACTCACATGACAATGTTCTGACGCAAGGGACATTGTGAAATAAAGAATCCATTGCATATAAGTCAAATATGTATATTAATCGAACAAAAAGTGCCTTATGTTGGTGTTGAACAATATAAAGAACCCTATGTTAGATCGCCTTTGCTGAAGCCAGTGAAAATAACTTAATCAGAGAACAACCTGTTATTTGAGTAACAGTATGCTCTGTCCAACTGTACTAGCCCCTTGATTTGCTTATCATATTGGGTTAGCATGTCTTTCTATTTCACTTTGAAGCAACCTATAAAGGATCATTTCTTTAATTATTTTTAATTAAGTGCTAGGAAAACAAGACCTTCAAATTGCGATTTGATTGTTTTACAAGATTGACACATCTCTGATTTTGTTAATTGTACATTTTTTATTCAAATGACAATCTGTAAGATTGAAGGTTTTTAATATTATTGTATATTTGTGTCTTTCGCTTTTCAGGTATGGGGAATCGTGAAGTATTAGAACAGGTTGAACGAGGATATCGTATGAGTAAGCCAACACACTGTCCCAACCATGTCTTTGAAATTATGCTCAAATGCTGGGATAAGACTTCTGTCAGTCGGCCCACTTTTGAACACCTCTTTAATTTCTTTGACGATTACTTTGTTTCTACTGAACCAAGCTACAGAGAAACAGATGAAATGTGATTTTATAATTTACATACGTAATAGACTCACATTATATTAAAGCCGTTATTGACCATGTCTCTCTACTGAACCAAGCTACAGAGAAACAGATGACATGTGATTTTATAATTTACATATGTAATAGACTCACATTATATTGACCTTGTCTCTCTACAGAACAAAGCTACAAACAGATGAAATATGATTATATAATTTACATACATATATACTTTTTTTCACACCTGAGTGCTAGTTTTAAGCTATTCTGTTTAAACCATTCCTTTTTTGTTTCAATCCATTTCTTTGAATTGGGAAAATCAATAACCTGTAATCCTAGAATTTGCCAAAAATCAATGAGAGGGCCTCTGGAATCTATTCATATTTGCTATTTTTCCTATCTTTCATAAATGCAACAGTAGATACACACCTCTTGTCTACACCCTGTCTGTTATACAAACAGGTACGTTGACTGAATTATTCTGCTTGGGGTAAATATAAAATTGTCAGTGAAAATGGCCTTTCAAATCATATAGTTTTACTCACAATGAAGAATGGATTGTTGAATAGCTGTTGTATTAACAAAGAGGCACTTCTTGGTCTGGTGAACGAACCTGTCCATTACAAACAGGAACAATCTTTAAATTGACTGAATTATTTTGCTTGGGGTAACTCTTGAATTTGATAATGAAAATATTCCAAGCTTTATTTTACTGATAATTGAAAATTTAAATGGCTGTATGATATCCGCTAGCCGTGATTTTCTTTCCTCACTTCTCTATTTCAACCTTGTTAGGAGAAGCACCTTGATAGAGAAAGTACAGCTATCAAATCTGTGGAGTAAAGTGAATTCAAATGTATTGTTTATTATATGATTGGCTCATCATGGCTGAGTGTGTCAGTACCGCATACTCTCATTGGTCCTTTCAAGTTCTGAGACAACCAATGAATGGACTAGCTATATCATGTACATGGTCTATTTTAAGATGCACGCTCCAGTAAGGGTTACAATGTAGAGTAACTAGGAATTGACTTCTAGGCAAGTGAAAATGGATATCTAATATCAGTTTAATATTTGAATTTTATAATATTTTTTTTTATGTATGTTTGTCATCTTTTTATAAATGTTAAGATTTTTGATAAATTTTAAGTTTTATGTTCATTTATAGCCTGTTGTATCATACTGTTTATTATTAAGATTGACTTTTGGGAAGATGTTTTAACTTTTTGACTACATTAAAATCAGTGCCTTACTTTGTCTCAAATTTTATTTCTTGTAACAAAAAATTTGAACCAAAAGTATTTTTTTGGCAATATAATACATTTGCTATATGTCTACGATGCCATAGATAAATTTTATGCAAATAAATGTTTGTAAAGTGTATAGAATTATATTGTATAAAATTCTGAGTACTATGATTCAGGCCTGTATTCTTTTTATACTGAAGTGGGTGGTTGGATGAAGCTTCAGGTTGCCCTGGGGCTCTCAGGGCTAAAGGGGAACAGGAAACCCACCGGTTTGTGGTGTCTGTTTTATATGTCCTGTTGTTGTCCTGTATTTGTCTCGTCTGTTTGTTGCCAGTGGTGTTGAGGGTGGTTTCCTGCACCCATTGGGCTGGCATGTCATCAAGGGTGAAATACCCTTGGGCAAAACATTGAACCCCAATCAAATGAACTAACAATCATTCGCAGATGATTTAATATCAATTAATTTAAAAGTAGGCCTAAAGTGAAGTATATGTATTGTACACCAAAGAATAAAGGGAAGTAGACTGTATTGTGCCTATGATGTCCCCACAGCTAAGGGGAGACAGGAAGAGGATTTGGGCTTTCAAAAGAACCTCTGTCTTCCTGAATTAATATCCTTTCTCAAACCACACTAGTTTGATAAAAACCTCAAGGATCCCAAATTATTTTGGAGTCTGCTCTTCCTTTTGAGAAGTCCACTTTCTTGATTTGATTTGTTAAAGTGAAAGTTCATAACTGACTTAGAGGCGAGTCTCGCACTTTGTCACAGCATTAAAAAACCAATGAATCAATGTTGTGCGGCCCTGCGGCTATGGCTTAGTGGTTAACGAGTGCGCTTTCTAAGCCTACTTAGATGCACCATACACAGGATCGTGTCCATCTGTCGACCTTCAGGTATATGAGTGAGTCACAATATGTGGCTCTGGCAATAGTTGTGGGTGATTTTTACGAGGTTTCCACCATAATAAGGCACGGAACAGTTTGAAGTGGACAATCCTTCATCATATAACTTGAAATACCCTTGAGTACGCCTTTAAAGTCAAATCAAACAAACAGTGTTATGCTATGTTTTGTGTTTGTAATTTATGGATGGTTTGAGATGGGACTTAATCTTCATGTATATTTCAAATGAGAATCAACAAATTTTTTTATTTTTCGACAATTTTTGCTGTCATTGTTTTGATAGTACCATCTCTGAATGTTATATTTGAGACTTTTCAAAATGTAATTAAGGTAATCCAGGTTTATTTTCAATGTAAAAATGATATACTATGTTGTTAATTGTATCCATACCAAATGTTACAGTATTTTTTGTGTATCGCAACAGAGGGCGATGATAGGGAAACTTGCTGTTGCCCTGAGTCCTCTACGCTGTGTAACCAGTGATCCGCTTACAGTAGCCCATACTGACTGTACCCTATAGGCTGAGCATACAGGTTTGTGGAGCAAAGTTTAGAGGAGGACTGTATGCTCATGTGACCAGATCAACCAATAGAATTTTGTTTGAGTCTAGAGCCTAACTCTGCCACCCTTAACCTGAAAAGCTTTGTTGTATGAATCAGCGTATAGGGTACAGTCAGTATGGGCTACTGTAAGCCGATCCCTGGTTCTATGAGCATATGGGACCTCTGGCTAAGGGACTTTTGTTTGAAGAGTAGCAATGCTGTCTTTACTTTATAGCACTGGAGGAAAATTTACTTGTCCAAAATTATGGAAACGATTCACATAGTGGTTGTGCGAGTACACCTCGGTCATATAAGTGAAATGCCTTTAAGCATAAAACACCAATCAATCATTCAATCCTTCGGTCATTTGACTAACAAGCATTGGACAGACATGCAATCTTTGGGTATTGGGCTATCATAAATAATGATGCTTGATTTGAAAAATACCCACCAAACCAACCATCTTTTGATACGCCACGTATATATTCATTTCAGTTTCATCGAAAAGCATTAAGAACTGTAGCTTTATTGATATGGACTGAGGAGGGTGATTGGTTGAGGTGGGGATTCACACCCTCATGGCCTTGGTGTCAGACACTTATATCTACATGTAGCTGGTAGCCGCCCAGTCCCTTCACACCTACCGATCTTTATCTATGTACTATAGGCTGGTCGATCTACCAGGCTCAGTCGGTTGGAGGCCTGGCCCTTCTTGCCAAAGAACCGAGTTCAAATCCCGCTTGAGGCAACCAAAATTTAACTTCTATATAATACGATGGGCGGGCGGATATATGAAACACTTTTTATTAGGATCCAAAGTCTAAATGTTATGACTGAAAGGAAGGTTTGTTAATGAAAGTCTGACATAAGAGAGGTTACATAACTACCGACTTGTATAAATCCATTCCTATCTGTTATTCAGAGTAACACACGTAGTTTGATATATTTGTTGTGTACTTTTATACAAACTCTGTAGCTTGATACATTTTTTTGTACTTTTAGAAAGTTTGTAAAACGAGAGTTATGCCCCCTTGATAATATATCTTGTAGTTGATAATGCTTTATGGGCAGACAATCCAGAGAGCAGCCGCGGTATAGAAATCACACTTTTTACTAAAGGTCTACTTGTGATATTATGCTCCGTTTCATTTGGGAATTCTTGTAAGTTTTAAATGTACAATAGGGTCTTGACAAAGGGCGTTACCGGGTCCTCCGAAAGTTGTTCATTATAAATACTTGTCATTTTTATAGATAACGATTGGATTTTTTTCTTTCTGTAATTCCAGTTCTTTATAGTGTTTGTAATATACATTGTATTTGTCCCGTCTCATATTTGTTTCTTTCTAGTGGTGTTGAGGGTGGTTTCCTGAACCAATCAGGCTTGCGCGTCGTCACAAAAGTGAAATACCCTTGAGAACGACGTTAAACCCCAATCAAACAATTTAAATAGTCGCCTTCACGTCGACGAGAACAAGAATTTCAGGGAAGGGTAGAAGTTTGCTTTTCTGAAAACAATTAAGTATTACAAGTTGTGCTCAATTGTTGTATTTAGGTGATTTGACACATATGCTAAGTGCTTCGACCATTTCAGATCAGTGAAGTCAATTCATCGTCTAATGTTTCACATAAAACAGTATACAGAGTTTCAGACCTCTCCTTTGATTTCAAAATGCGCTCCCTGAAGTGAGTTTTATGTTTTCTCAACGTATATAGGGCACGTGTGAATGCATTAGTTGTTGTTTACACGTGTACATTAATTTCCAGGCCTCCTGTATCTATGCCTTTTATATTTTTCTAACAACCTTTAGGTGACAATTTAAATGAATCCCTTGTCTGATTTTAACGTTGCTTTGGGCACTTGCTTGAATCTTACCAATGATTTCTTTTTACGTCAACGGGCCATCTGATTGATGAACTGCTAAATGAGCCTAGGGTAAATACCCCAAAGTTTTAATTATACAGTAAAGTTACCCATGACTGATAGAACATTCTGGTTTCATGGTTGTTTTTGTTTGAAAAGCGCATTCTCGATTTAAAATATTCTGGGTGAAAATATCATGGCGGATTTTGATTCTCGGGGAGTTTTGTTTGCCTTTAGTTGTTTTTAAGACGCAAGATTTACATCAATATTTTTCAAAAACAAAAATCTGCTGAAAAGTTTTTGACGTTTCCCACCCGCGAACAGATCGTGGCACTGGTACCATTGCTAGCAGCTGCCGATCTGGTTTTACTACTGTTCAGACTTTGCTCTATGGACTCGCTTGGTCTCGAGGAGACGACTGGTATTTGTGTGAAGTACCATTTTAGCCTGGAATTAATCACAATGTAAGCGAAGTATGTATCCTAGTAGCATAATTTACTGTATCAATTGTTATATAGAGTTTAAATGTATTTTTTAGAAAGTATGGGACATTCCTAAAATTAAATATGAGCTTTATTTGATCTAACTTACGTCTTTCTCAATTTGGTAATAAAGCTACTATTATATACACGATTAAATGTTTGTATGATTTTGATTTGGGGAGCTTCCGTTTTTGTGTTTGTTTGATAGGGGTTTAACGTCGTACTCAAGGGTATTTCACTTATATGACGACCGATTGTCCACTTGACACTGTTCAAGAAAACAGGGAGGAAACCTTGTAAAAACCACCCGGCGATTACCGGAACCACATGTGACTCGCTCATATACCTGATGGTCGACAGGCGGACTCGATCCGGTGAACGGTAAATCGAAGCAGGTTCAGTTTAAGCAGCGCACTCGCTACCACTAAGCCGCGGCCGCAGGGAGCTTCCGAGCTCAGGGGTAACTTGAAGAGGCCGTCTTTTCTTGTTATGGACGGTATGTTCCAAGCGGAGACGTACTTCCTTGACAGAAAACAGGGGCTCGGTACCATAGACTGTTTGTTTATATAGAAAAGATAAAGGGTGGACACTCTTGGGTCGACCCAGCTTGTACCGTGGTGAAATTTTACCGATTCAAGTTCACTCATCACATAAAATAAATGAATACCACCCGACCCTGAGAGACAATAGTTCATCTTCAAATCTTAACACAGAATTGTGATGTTAGTTTTCTGTAATTCTCAAATTTCGCTTGCAAACAAAACTTTTCCTTCTCTCTTTTATTCAGCCTACGGGCGATGTTTCCGGTTATAGTGTTCTGATTGGATAATGTGACCCATTGGCATTATCTAATCACAGCTTACCACATACATCGCAATGGTCAAAATTAATGCAATACCACCCGTCGTTTGAAAACGAGGAAGCTACATACCAAGTTTGAACTTTATCCGTGAATTTATTCTCTACTTACAGTGTTCAAAACACATACAGACATGAATATGCTAAAATTATGTAATAACGTCCATTTTGTTTAATCGAATCTGGTGAAATGCAATACCATCTGTCGTCTTAACAGGAGGAAGATACATACCAAGTTTGAAGCTAATCGGTCAATTTATTTTACGCTAGCGTGTTGCCAAACATTTGTAACGGGAGGAGGCTGAGTAGCATTTCAAAGACCACCCCTTACCCCCTACTTTAGTAGTGGCGGAGGACAAAAAAAAGTTCAAATATACACTTTCATGTATAGATAACAAGAAAGGGGTGTTTATTATATATTACAAGGTTAGCAAGATTTAATTCACGAATAATAATGTTTTTACAACTATGTATTATACTAATAGAAAAGTACAATTGAATAGTGTTGAATTCAAAAAGAACTTAAAGAGATTTTTGTAAATATTGTCAAGATCGTTGTACAATGGTAAAGTAACAGATATGTGAAAAAAAGATACGTTAATTAACACATGTCCTAATTATGTTTAATACTAAACTCAATACATTTACATAAGGGAGGTTCGCATTTCATCAGATGAGATGGCAACCGTACAAATACAAATTGTTATTCATTTTTTGTTTGCGTGGTGGTGTGTGTGTTG
>JARFOD010034302.1:0-10491 GCA_031763545.1 Mopalia muscosa
AATATTTTTATATGTATACAACATATTAACATTGCGCTTGGATGACCAAGCTTGCGTATATGCAGTGTTTTTATAGATGCTATCGAATGCAAATAGACATACTGGTGACTGACCATGTTTTGGAACAATGACGTCAGTCCCGCTTTTTAAATTAACTTATTAACGGCTATGCTTACTCGAATGCAAGTGCAATACAGATGTTTGTCTTTGAAAATATGTTATACAAATAATACGTTTATGTTGTATTTCCCTTTAAGTGTGTGTTCAAAATGGTGTACAGGCAAAATGTTAAAGAAGTAAATTCAGACTGACGCATATATATAGTTCAAGCATGAATGCCCCCTCTCCGGTCCCCCACACACTCCTCGCGAAAAAAACAAACAAAACGGAAAAGCAAAACAACAACAGCAACAACATCAAAAAAGGAAAAGAATTCCAATGAATTGACAGTGAAGAATTTTCTTGTCTATAATTGATACATATACATAAATTAATCCTATAAGCAAAAGCGCTTGGTAATACCTCTGTATACAGACGCACAATGAATTCTGGTAGGCCACGGTATTCCTCACTGTATTTTTCATTTGGCCATAAATTAGGATAATTTTTATCATTGTCCGGAGGTTTGTCTTCAGTCTCCTGTTCGTCTTTCTGATCCTCTGCAGGGAGACTGCCCGCGGTATCAGCCGGTAGTGTGGGCGCGGTTTCATCAGGTGTGGTACCTCCGGTTTCAATAGGAAGAGTTGCTGCCTCATCAACAGGATCAGGTTTCGGATCTATTTGGTCAGCAGGAAGATTTGCTACAGTATCCCCTGGAAGTGTGGTAACCTTATCGCTGGATGGTGTACAAGGTTTGTCATCCGGGTGACCATAGTCACTGTCACTGTCCTCATCATCATTTGGGCGATTAGGCTCAGAGGGACCGGTGTTACCGTCTTGGTCACCAGCTGGTAGGGTGTCTGCTATTTCAACAGGGAGCATTCTTTGATTAACACTAGACGTCTCGCCATTTGCTGCCGGATTACTGGTGTCGCCTTCTGTCGGTTCCACGTCAGTTTTGGGGCCATAATTTCCCTTAGGATATTCTCTTCGGGTGATAAATATTTCCTCATTGCCATCTTTCTCGCTAGTATCCTTGATAATCATTTTTTAGCTTCACAGACTACGATGATATTTGTATTCTGTAAGGTATGTTGAAAACACGCTCTGATGTTTCTCCCGTCAGGCTGTGTTGGTAGGCCATAATGTAATAAAGATATATATCGACCCACCTGTTTACCTACTCAAAGCTCCTATGTCAACATGAGAGTGGCAGCTACTGATTTAAGTGTCTAACAGACACTGTAAATTAAATTACATCTATATTACCGCTGTAATAATAGGGTTAAACCTCTTCAACAGTGATAAACATATGTTGTAAAACATTTGTTAAATTAGTATACACGAAAGCAAACATAAGAATAGAACATATATGTCCCATTTCATACTCGTCAATAGGTGCGTTATTCCACCAAAAACAGTATACAGATCGAACGTCCTCTAAATGCGAAACATTTTTAAAACGTTTAGTATACCATACTTGGCTAACGTGCAACATAATCAGGAGTTTTCCTGATTTATTATCCCATTTAATTCAAACAGTACACATATCCAAGTTTATACTTGATGTAAAAAAAAAAAAAAGCGAAAGTGTGATATTTTAGAAACTAGTTTCATAAATGCACACATATAATATAAAGTGATTTTCTCTCAAATATCATAATAAAAACACTTCTTATTGCTGGTTGTTTTCTGTAAATTTTGTTTCTGGTTGCTCTCTCTTTATCCATTGTGTCAGTAGCGTAATATGTAACCTGTCTGTAAAATAATATATACGTGGTTTTTTTTTTGTACATATGAGCTGTGTATATGAACATACTCTATTTCAAATATGTATGTAATTAGGCTATGGTAATTTCTTAACGTTCATAGATTTAAAAACTTTAACAAGCTAATTTCAACCGAAAATGCCACATTGTACAAGGTGATAATGATTTCAATCCCATTATACCATTATAGACCAGTTTATTTAATAATCTTTTTTACACTGGCAACATAATTAATCTGAATGCATAGTGGCGATGACCTCTGTGTGAACAATATTTGTTATTAAAGACTTACCTTGGATGCTCTTGACATTGTATCTTGAACCATTGGAGATTTAAAGTAAGCCCTTGCACACTTGTCACGCTCGGCATAATAGTCGGGTATGATGGGTATTTTCCGTGGTCTGGTGAATATGGCTGTTTTCACCGCATCGTTTACAAATCCCAGTTCTAAACTCTTGATAACACCTGACGAGGGACGAGGTTTTATCGTCGCCTGAACAGAATCTCTATGCCATAACGGGCTTCCATAGACAACATGATTGTGGTATGTTGGGCGTCGAGGATCAAAGGATTGCGCACTGAAAGAACAAGTAGAATATTTGGCTAAAAATTGGTTCATTTACTGTTTCCGCTCCCAATAGGCATATATGTTCGTACGCATTATTATGCATGTTTCCGACAAAAGGAGCATTTACATCTAATAAAATTTCGTTTATCGTACTTGTTCATGTTTCACAATAGAAACTACCTTGATTTGATGCTTTTCTCAGGATTTTCAATCTAACGCTCGCTAGCACTAAAATAATAGTCTATCAGCACAAAAGATTAACACCATCGCGTGGCAAGTTAGCATATACACGAAGAGTTTATAAAATATACATCCAATATTGTTCTGCTGCAGTGCTTAATTCCAAGAGCAGTATAGGCCGTACCATAGCCTACCGATATTCTAAACATAGAACAACATATAGTTATACTTTACCTCATCTTATCAACATACAATGACACCGGATTTGAATAATACCATCATTCTATATAGAATTAATATAGTACAGTCTCTAAACGGCCGACTGGGCAAACCTAGAATTGGTGAGATTTCTTAACGATGATTGGATAAAAAACGCTTCCTAGAAACCACGTGTCAAAGGCTCTGACGCTTTGTTATGACACTTTGTTTTTCTCAATTCTGTAATCGTTTCATAATTATAACGCACTCAGTAACCCGAATTATAAACTTTGGTTGCAATTGTGGACATGCACATTTTTGTCTGGCAGATTTTGCATGGCAGCTACTGACAATGTGTGGAACTATACAGACTTCAAAATCGTTTACAACAGTGACCTACTATGCACCATGTCAGACTTTAGACATTAAACGGAACGTGTTACAAATTACATATTTTATTGCTTCCCTGAGTATCAAGTATATACAACTGGATTACGTTGGGTTTATAGCCTAGAAACAGTGCATTAGGTCATCCAATATACACACTGTAAAAACCACCAGTAAACGTTGAGGTAGTCATAAATCATTTCCGCTGACGGCCCCCCTCATTTTTATCTTTTTATTAGTCTAAGGGTAAGAGTCAAAATTAAGTTGACATACAGCTGTGAAGCTTGACCAAATGGACGAGCCAAACTTCTGTCATATAACCTTATGTCCATATGATTTACCTAGGAATGTATTATCTTCTAACCCTTATCCGGATTATTTACATATGTCTGTGGGACATCTACTCATGGCTATTGATCTCTCTGTTATCTGAGACATGATTTACGACGTCCCTGATTATCAACAATTTCTGCCATTTAATAATCCAGATCTATAGTACCTGAATATTATTTTCCTACTTATAAAGGATCGGGCAACCGTGGACATGGCTGGTTCGTAACAATGGGATATTTTTGTTGTTGTTGTACTGTTTCTCCCACAAAAGTGGGCGAGAAACTTCTCACAGCCCAAGATGATTAAAAAAAAAATAATAAAATAAAAAAAAATTAAAAAAAATGGTAGAGATATAATCCGACAGCTAAACGAGGTATCGCAATAAAAAACGCAATTAAAAAATTGCCACACCCTATTACCCAGTTAGTTTCACATCTGAATACCAAAAAGTTAGTATTTTGACAATGACGTCAGCTGTGTAACTACTCGCAGGCAAGGCAAAGATTAGAGAGTTAGAGAGAATGATTTGCTTTTCTATTTTGGAATGTTTCTTATTAGGAAAAAAGTTATTGGAATGCCCAGAGAATATCAGCGCGCATGCAATAGACATGGTATGCCACTATTTCACCTCTGCCTTGCGTAAACAGCTGTATGGTCATATACGATCTGTTCATGGAGGGGAAAATCGTGGGTTGACTTGTGTACATGTCTCCAAGTAGGCTAAAACCACTGCTGCTCGGTGCTAATTTTTCTGTGGGAGAAAAGCCCTTGCTGCATTACACTCCAGATGCCAGTAAAGGTAATGGGGACCGAGTAAAGGTAAGTCCGGTTTTGAGCAAGTTGTGACGAAGAATAAAGTTTTAACCCGACCGCCTTTGGAGAATGTGATGACGTGGGTTTTACCCAAAGTGACAGTCTATACAAATCAAATGTTCATTTAGTGTTGATGATAATTACAAAAAAACATTAGCAGCTTATGCCGGCGGAAATTTAAAAGCTGTATGGTACTTGATGGTTTCAAAGTGACCGATCCTCGGCCATGTTCGTAGTGAAATGTCATTCTTAGCGGTTGGACGTCAGTGGATTGGGCTTTTGAATTTGGAGGAAAATTCGCTAAACGGTTATACCAAATTGGGATCGCGACCCCAGTGCACGCGTTGTAAACCTTTATTGAGAAGTTATGGTAGAGATTGCCAGTTTGGCTTTGCTTATCTCCACCCTCAATTGTGACCTGGGATGCAAAATTAACGTTTTTTGCCACCAGAACCAAATCATCTATACCCCCATACTGCTACCTTGATTAATTTCGGGCCTGACAATAAATGTATATCTTTTGCTTTCTGTAGGCCTTCCCATTCTTTCTGTGGCTTGCCGTTTAATCAACGGGCCAGCGTTTATCGCTCCCAGTGAAAACCAAAGTGTGTAGCTTGACTGGATTAATAATGGCATCTTTGTTTGAAATGATTTCTTTTCAGCTGTCCGTACCAATACTAAACATTACAGCTGACTTTTAATCGTGGTTGTATAAATGGCATAGCCGAGTATAAGAGGTAAAATTTTTATAAATCAGGTGATCATAGCGATAACGAGGCTTATTTGTTGATAAACCAATGCATGAAATATCAGGATTTTCTTAACATGAGTAAGTCATTTCAATTAATGTTATTTGACTTTGTTCTTGTCCAAACTACAGTGCCTATTTGAGTAAAGTCTGCACACTTAAGTGACAGATTAAATTGTTGAATTACAACATTGATACATCAAGGTTTTATTAGGTTTAGGCGAGGAAGAGTAGACTGTCCAATTCTGACATTGTCATGATCACAACTTATCGAGGAATTTCTCATGGTTATGAGTTTATAGATGATATCTATAATAAATGGAATATTACACAGTGAAGTTAAAACACCGTAAATATTACTATCTAAAATAACCCACTGGACGATTCGTGTCTCGTGGGTTATTCTTTCAACTATTAACTCAAGCAAAATGTATGTTATTCAGACTTCACTGTGTAATATTCTCCTATATTATGTCTGTACACTTTTTAAAACGCAATAGTACGTAGCGAGTTTCCCAGATAGTAAGCCTAAGGTCAGAAGGGTCGTATGCTATATGGGTGTACGGGTGGACGGATGGTAACCCGAACCCAGCCAGATCATTGTATGAGCCTGAATGATATCGGTATGGAGATTGATTTGAAAATCCCAAGGTTAACGGTTCGGG
This sequence comes from Mopalia muscosa, assembly GCA_031763545.1. Taxonomy (NCBI): domain Eukaryota; kingdom Metazoa; phylum Mollusca; class Polyplacophora; order Chitonida; family Mopaliidae; genus Mopalia; species Mopalia muscosa. The sequence goes on from JARFOD010034302.1 coordinate 5,761, forward strand.
TTATTGTATCTAATTTGAGGCAACATTACAAAAGTCACCTTTATAAAGTCATCTTCACAAATATAATAATACCGCCTTGATTCATATTAGCCAATACAATATATATATATTGATGGCAAACTAAAAACTTGGTTACAGGATCTTCTTGTTGTTGGCACATTAGTTTTTCAGTTGTCGTTTTTTAAATTTAAATAGCTTATTGATATGAAATACGAGAAAATACGAGTTAAACATATAGAAGTTATAAAAAAAAATCACAACAGGTGGTTGTTTTAGCTGCATGGCTTCCCAGCTTACCTTCTGTAGGTTAAAGGTGGTAGACTCATGGAGACATCAGTTCTCGGCGAACGGAAGGTCTGTCCCCGGGGAGAGTCTTCCGATGCTGCTATCGGTGGTAACCTGAAAAAAACAAAGGCAAAATTTGAAAAAGATTCTTGCAAAAATGATTTACTGTAGGGATAACAATTGCTTTGCCTTTTAAAAATACACTTTGGACCTCATAAGAGTCCTCAAATATTTTAAGTCTGCCCTGGAGTTTAAGTCCCAAGGATTGATTTACAAAATCTCTACTGGAATCGATCACAAAAACAAAGTTTGAAGCTTTTTTTTTTATTTACGCTAACTCATTAGAGGTTATGGTCACAAAAATACCCCACCAACAATGTTATGGATATCAACTCCATGAAACAAATTACCAAATTACCATTGGTTTTTCGGAACGTATATTGATGGTGGAAAAGGGTATGAACTATAATTTCCATTATCGATCCAACAATCCACCAGCATCATCAAACCTATCCAAATACAAAATGGTGTTGGTACATGTAGTTTCCGTAATATAAATATTTATTGTAGTAAATAATTCAAATCTCCGCGGTAATATCGTAGTGATATCAGACCAAAGAAAGACATACATCGAGCAACAATAAACAGAACTGTTAATTAAGGGGGATTAGTATTGTCATACATCATTATTTATAAGAATATACTTGGCTATGACATTTGTGTCTATGAATCTTCCGGATATCGGGCGCAGACCACAGAGTCTGGAACCCATCAAGCGTAATATATCACATGTAAAGGGTTCATGTCAATATAAATTCGGATGTTGTTGTAACTCTGGTCAGCTTGGTTATAGGACATATAACGATATCACTTAACGCGAAAAGGTGCATTGTTTTAGCATATCACAAGTGTGTATTAAGATATGATACATCTTTTACATTTGAAAGTCAGGTTTGATATAATACAAAGCGAGATGAAACCATGAAAAATAAAACCTTAAAATTCACCTTTTAAAATGATGAATGTTATTTACCTGAGGCTGAGTTCTTTGTCTGCCATCTTGTTTAATGGTATTGTATTCTCCAACTAGTGTGTGTCCTTGAAACTGGTCAGAATGTACTCATCGTATTTTAGTTAAATTCCCATCGGACAGTTATAACTATGGTTTGTTTGAAATGAAGTTTGTCAGCAAGTTTGTTTTACTAAACCTCACAACACTTTGATAGTAGGCGGGTGGCAAAACAATCAAAAGATTGTGTTTTTTACACATCGGCAGTCGAAGAGGCGTTCTATCGCCATTCCCTGGTCTCAAACAGCCACAAAGGATCAAAGAGTGTTAGAAACCGTCTACTTTTCTAACTGTGAATAATAAACTATTTTAGTTTGTTACAGCTTGGCCGTTGTCCCTGACCAACCCATACCTGTAGGCACCAGAAGAAATCCAATGTCGGTTAATCGGATTGTCCACAGTCACCTTATAATCAAATCCCCAGTTTTGTTATAATCCTGTTATACAAGTATACTGTTTGGCACACACTAATCTGACACTGTAAAGAAATGCTTTCGTGGAGTGATTTGATACCTTTACAAATCGCATATATATTAATAAAGGCTTTGTTTTGTAAATGGGAACTACTCTGGCTTCATACACAGTCGCATACTTAAAGGTATTTTAAAAAAAATTGTCTTCAAAAAATAGTTTGGGGTCATACATCCTGATTTTTGTCGATGCTGTGCAATAATTGTATCACTGAAACTGATTATGCTGATTATACACCCCTGTTCCCTGACGTGAAAGTGTCCCCAGTAAAGCAGACGTTTACTCGGTCACGTGAAAGCGTTCCACAGTAAGGCAGACGCCTACCGCCTAAAGGGAAAGCGTTCCCAAGTTAAGCAGACATCAACCCCGTCACATATATTGTTCTCTTTGGAGCAGATACCGGCCCCTTTTTCGGAAGAATCGTGCGGTATACCAAAACAAGCATTGCATGTTAGAGGGTGGAACGCCATGATTTGTTAGCTATCGACAACTGATGGTCAACGGGCGCTTCCTATTGTATAATATTGTCTACACGTGTTTCATCTATCCTCTTGTTTTCTTAGCACATCATTAACTTCTACTTCTAATACATGTTTGGTGCTCCCTTAAGTTTTATCAACATAACTTAAACCACATGTCTCACTATAATTATGTCTTATCGGATTTAATTTTAGCTGGGATATGAAGCTCGGCTTTATCCAGGCCCAATCCATACTAAAATCAGGTACTCGGAATTGTTCTCATTCGTCCGTATCCGAAAAGATTACGGAAAACTGGTGAGCTTGACAGTTCTGAATGCGCATGTGCGTTATTGCTATGGTGATAGATATATCTCATGAAAGTCTCCCTCCTTCAGGTTATTTTTGGTTGTTTTAAAGGTGCGCAAAAACAGATACATAATCGACACATACGGAATTTGAATATATAAGAACGAGCAATAAGTTCTCCTCAATTGATTTCCAATGTCAGTTAGGTGCAAAAACAAGTATAATTGAATACATTCTTGGCCCCCAATGACTTGGGCAAAAATAAACAAAAATATTAAAATATACTATTTGCTGATTTTTGCAGTTTTTGCAGCATAAAAAAGAAATCGAAATATGAATATAGCTGAATTGTGAACTAACCTTGACGAGCATTGACATCTCCATGACGGATGGTTGACAAGGGCGTACTTGAAAACCGCCTTAGCGGTTTGAGACACCAAAAGAACCCGGATCGCATTCTATTCCTTCAGTCGGCCGCTTTTTTTTATCCGGGAAGTTTTTGTTTCTTACAAGTTATTTTTACCTCCAGTTGAGCTATGGACATTATTTCATCCTATTTAAAACCAAATAATGATAAGAACTAGTGTAATGCTTTGTATCTTTCTTGTTTCATATTCTCCCTTATATAGACGTATTACCTGCATATTATTCAAATATTGTAATAAGATATTAGCTTTCGGATACAGTTTGGACGAAAGTGTAAACATGTTTATGGTATAGTTTGTTTATACAGTATAATTGTTCTGCTCTATCACAACAATAGTCCTAGATATGGCTATTAAAATATTATAACTTATTGTCAACATCCATTGTACAAATGTTTGTAAATATAGAGCTATTCATCATGTAAAAGACTGAAAATGTCATTTTCATTCATTTGCTATTCCTCAGCAGTTTTGTATGTTCATCAAAATGTCGTTCCGTGGAACACAAGGCTATATGATGTTACACCTTGTTTCTTAAACGGGGGAGGTTGATTCACAATCTTCATATGAATATGTCCGTACAATGGATTTCCACTTAAGAACAGCAGTGGTTTAGATGAATGGATATCGGCATTAAATTCTTCGCTCTGAAACAATGAACCTGTGAAAATCAGTTTAAATATCTCTGTCATGTTTTCTCACCTGTTGAATAACGGATATTTGTAGTGTTAATTCAATATTATCAGAAGCCAAAGATATTAACGATTGGAGATCAGTTAGAATGAGCCTCTGTAAAAGGAGTAAAATAAGTTTCAACTCGAAGAAGATTCAGCTAACTATAATGCAGTGGACATAGAGAGGGCGGGGTTGAAATTCATCATTTAGATATGCCTTTCTGTAAACATGTTAAGAGAAGGGCGGCGAAGACTGGGGACTGGACTTTTGAGGATAGTGCACTCGGACAGAACTGAGTACAGTCAGCTGACTGTGTTATACAAGAGGACACCGTGTGGTGGTCTGATGGACAAATCACTTACACAGGTGTTGACTGTGGATACCTCATCTGAGAGGCTAATGGACGACTCAGGAAAACAGAAAACTGGATGAAGAATGGATATGTCAAGAAAAGCTTGTGGTTTTGATTGCACTCGCCAGGGTTAACTGCACTTCGCACCCTGTGCTGTAATTCAACCCAATCTCTCATTTATCACAGTGAATATATAACATGACTTTTCGCTCTTTAATGTGATTGCCTGCTTTAGCTTTCTGAAAACTTCAGCCCATAAAGGGCACCGGAAGTGAGACCCAGAGTAGGATGTCACTGACCAGTGCTGGAACAAATTGTAACCTATTAACATAACACTGTGCGAATGGTAACTAAGAGACCTGCTGGATTAAATACGTTCGGAGATTGGGAATGACTATAGTTTGTTCGTCTATCAACCTTATTAGTACTGTTTATATATGTACATTGACTAAAACCTTACTGTTGATGTGCTTAGTTTATTTGACTAAAAAGGTTTAGTACAGCTTTTTAAATTAACAGGCCATAAATTATTGATATTATCTGATATATGGGATTTACATGATTCCCACATATACGTGAACTAATCAAAATTTTAAAACAACGAATTCCGTTCTGTTTGGTCTCATTATGATAGTCTTGTTAGTAAAAAAAAAAAAAAAAAAAAAAAAAAAAAAAAAAAAAAAACCA